>JBBKCR010000134.1:4224412-4262559 GCA_037577295.1 Ladigesia roloffi | reverse complement strand
GGAGGGAATTATGGTATTAAATGCAGAGCTGTAGTCGATGAAGAGCATTTTAACATAATTCCCTTTCCTAGTGTCCAAGCGAGTAAGTGATGTGTGGAGGAGATGAGAGATTGCATCGTCTGTAGAACGGTTCTGGCGGTATGCAAACTGTAGTGGGTCGAGTGTGTCCGGTAGTGAAGAAATTATGAAGTCTACAGGGCGATAGTCATTGAGAGAAGCAGGATTGGGTTTCTTTGGAACAGGGACAATGATGGACTCTTTGAAGCATGTGGGGATCACCGACTGAGATAAAGAGAGGTTAAATATCTCTGTGAACACATCAATGATGAGGCCGGCTAATGCAGAGTCATCTGAGAACTTCTGCAGGAAACAGTGTGTTTAGTTGTAGGAGAAGTCTGCAGTGTAGGTGATGAAGAGAAACAGTGCCAGAACCGTTTCCTGTGGAGCCCCAGCACTGCAGATGACCCTGTCTGACACATAGCCCTGAGTTCTCACATACTGTGGTTGGTCTGTGAGGTAGTCCAGAATCAATTTTGTGAGGTGATGGTCCACTCCTGTGTATTTCAGCTTTTCCCTCAGGATTGTGGGAAGGATGGTGTTGAAAGCACTGGGGAAGTCAAAGAACATGATTCTCACAGAGCTCACAGCGGTCTCCAGGTGAGAGAGGGACCGGTGCAGTAGATTAATAATGTCACCATCCCCTCTAGTGCCAGGCTGGTAGGCAAATATAAGGGGGTCTAGTGATGAGCTCACATGGGGCCAAAGCTGAGCCAGGACCAGCTGCTCCAGGGTTTTCATCAGGTGGGATGTCAGAGCCTATAGCCTCTGAGATCCTTTAGGTTGAAGATGAGCTCCATCGCCCCACACAGTTGATATGCGCAGGACCTGATAACTATTGAGCTGATGCCATCTGGACGGGCTTTTTGGCATTAATCCTCCTTTTTAGTTTCCTTATTACCTGGATGGTTGAATAAGACAGGCTGGAGCTGTGAGCTGGATGTCGACTGGAAGCTGTAGTTGGGGGTGAGGAGCAGTGAGCAGGGTGTGTGGTGGAGGTGTAAAGTGTCTGAGGTGTCAGAGGTGGAGCAGAGGGTGCGACTGCAGCTGATGTCAAAGACTGCACCCTGGATGAGTAAAACCTGTTAATGAAGGGATTCAGTTAATTGCCCCACCTCACACCCCACTGGCATAGAACTCTGTTCATTGAGGCCTGAGATGGTTCTAAGACCCCTCCAGACTTCACTAACATTGCTCTGCTGAAGCTGGTTTTCTATCCTCTGCCTGTAGCTGTCTTTTCCTCCTTGATCAGTCCTTTCAGCTCCCTTTGCACCCTTTTCAGCTCCACTTAGACTCCTGATTTGAAGGCCCTATAGTGTTCAACACACAGAAGTTGATGTAGTCTGTAATGCAGGTGACCATGCCCCCCCCCATTGCCCCCCTGTGCACTAGGGGCTCGTACATAGGAGCAAAGTGCACCAGGTGGTGATCTGATCTCCCCAGGATAGGGAGAGGTGGTGAAAAAGCCCACCAACCACCCCAAGGGTAGAGGAGGGGTAAGCAGTGGCAAATAAAAAGGGCCCTGTGGACCAACCTGGCCATCTCTTGGTGGTGTCCATCCTGGCCAGTGCTCCACAGGTGGGTCCAACGGTCCCTTCTCTTGTCTCTTAAGACAGAGCCATCTCCTCCAGGATGGAGCCCTCCAGGATGGAGCTGCTTGACTTGATTCGGGCCACAGCCGTGGCTGCTTAATTCGGGACCATGCCCGCTTGTCTCTGCACTGTGGCTGCTCTCAGTTGCACGCTGGGCCATGTACGCCTTAAGGGTTGGCTTGTGCAGGGTCCTTGCTGGCATCAGCAGCTGGCCAGACTGCTGTCTGAAGGTATGGCTCAAGTCTGCAATAATCCCTGCGAGATGCTGCCAGACATTGCCGGAGCTGTGATTTCTTGTCCCCCTCACTATGGGCTGAACAGTCTGTGTAGCTTCTGAAGGCAGGGACAATGCCTCAACGGCAGGCATGCTGAGGGTCTTGGGACCTGAGGTGGCCACTAATAAGGTTTACTGTTCCTGCCTGGGGCTTGCCTCATGGGGCAAGTTGGGCATGAGACTCGGAGGAGAGTGCCAGAGGAAGTCATGGATTTCCTGGGCAGCCAATCAGTGGGTTGGAGGTGCGAGTCTTTGAACCTAAACCTTTAAGAGGTTAATTAATAAGAAGGAATTGCCTTTGTTTCTGACTCCTTTGCTTCTCAGGATTTTTGGTTTGTCTTTCCATGCTTGTTTTTGTGTAGCTGTATGGAGAGTACAGAGAGCACCCAGGAGGGTCTCGTCGGCAAGAGGCAACTCGCCTGCTGACAGAGAGGCAGCTGAAGAAGCATGGCAGCCATCATCATGGACACCACCACCACAGCCGGAGTCACAGCCACAGCCGCCACCGCAGCCGCCACCACCTGGAACTGGACGTCGGAATCATTCGAGAAAAACCTGAGGAGACCCACACATCCTCCATAAAGAAACAACGCTCCTACTCCAAGTGCAAAGGTATATTATAATATTATTACCTGCAAAATGTGCAGATTTACAAGGTAGAATGGTGTCAAACGTTTCAAAATATTACCAAAATTCCCATTCATGGGTTGTATATAAATTCTTTAAAAACAAGTTAAAATATGATGAAACTGCTGCAAGGATGTAATTTATATACACAACAGCTTACAAATTTGAGCTTCTATTATGTCTGTTGAATCAACTGTACATGCAATGGTTGGCAGGGTTCACAATATGAGCACATGAGCAGGCCTTAGTATAGCCCATAATTTATCTATATATAATTCAAACTCATTTATACATTTCACATATTTAAAAACCTTTCTCAAAGGAAGAGACCTAAACTGATCTCATTGGTAGCTCTTGCTAGATTATCTTAGTTAGTTCTTGCCTTTTTTGTTTATACAGACTGTGTGGCTCGTGTACAGAGATTCCTAGTAACAAAATTAGGAGAAGACTGGATCTTCCTTGTGCTCCTGGGTATTTCCATGGCATTAGTAAGTTGGAGTATGGACTATGCCAGTGCCAAGAGTCTCCAAGGTATTGCAACATCTCTTTTAGAGTTCCCCTGTCATTTCCTGTTTTGAAGTCATCTTCAGCAGTGCTGTAGAATGGGTTTAATTGAACAGGTGTGTCAGCACACACTCCCACATTAAGTAAACAAATATGTTATAATAGCAAACTAAACACATCTAGTTAGGTTTTAGTTATTTTGTTCTGTAATTTTTGTTCTGCTTTTTAAAAACATCCACCTACTTATGTGCTCTGGCACTCCCTTGCTTCTCTCCACATTGTCTCTTATTTCCTCTTATATTCACTTTTCTCTTCCATCACTAGCATGACTCCTCTCTCTCTCTCTCAGCATATAAATGGGTGTATAGGGAACTGAGTGGAAACGTGCCATTGCAGTACTTGGTCTGGGTCACCTATCCTATGGTTCTCATCATGTTTGCTTCGTTCTTCTGCCACCTGGTTGCTCCTCAGGCTATTGGTGTGTACTCTTTGCTTTTCCCTAAACCATTACTTTTCTGCACGCCATTTGCAATTTTTGGCAACTCCACTGTAACTTCCTCTGATTTTCCTTTCCATGGAAAGTAATGTCAGCCACAAACAGATCTAAGAAAACTGCAGCACGCTGCTGATTCCACACAGCCATGCCCAAATACTGCGCACAGATGATGGGCAGGGTTAAAGAGACATTAAGAGAAAAATCTATGTCTCCTGTATTACACCAGCTTTCAAAAGGCAGATGAACAATTGGTCACTAAGAGCTGTTCAGACTTTAAATGGGTGAATACTCAATGGGTTTTTCAATGGGTTGGATAATTGCCTCTGGACCATGAGGTCATGGGATCGAATCCTACCTTCAGCAACACCACTGGGTCCCTGAGCAAAGCCCTTAACCCCAAGATGCTCCAGGGAGAATGTCCCCTGTAGTTAGGGAATGGAAGTCACTTTGGGTAAAGGCGTCTGCTAAATGCCATACATGTAAATGGAGTAATATCTCCTGTGACATATCATGTGATCTTGAGGGCCAGGTCAGAACATGACATGCTGACAGAAGTCATCAGATTTGTCTTCAAAACTGATGCAAAAGGTCTGTGTACCTTTCTAATTTCCTCTCCATCCTGTGGGCTTATCCAAACCATCTCTATCCCTGTGCAGACTAATGTCTCTGTTCCTGTCAAGTCTTTTTCCTGAGGTGTTTGCTGACATATACACTAAAGGAACATGTTTCCAAATTTGACCCATATCACCTGTATGTAGTGTGTAAACCTCCCTCAGTGTTATCAGCTGAGTCATGTTTGTGTTCCCTGTATTTATACACCTCTGTTCACTCATGCTCCTTAACATGCACTGTGGATTTTATGTTTGTGTTCATTGTTATTTTACACCTTCTCTTTAATTCCCTAGATCTGCCCAATTTATATTTGTTTTTGGTCAACTTAACAGGACTGTGATTGCTTAGCAATTTATCAATACATTTAATGTACCATTTCTTCCTGTATGTAAATGGGTGCATTCTAGAATTCAGGCCATTATCTGAAACTCCTGACCTGGATTTTTTTTGTTAACACACATAACAGTGGGTAGTCTGTTAGTGACTGTGGCAGGCTAAATAAGAAAAAGGTCTCTAGTATATTCATTATTAATGTTAGTGTAATGTTCAGACATTGTCAGGTCTTTATACAGAATTCAATAAACAGACAGATATTTAATCCAAGAGGTCATGTATTACAAAATACAGATAAAAAAAACTAATCTAAAACAACTACAGGATACAATAAAGTAAACAATAATAAAACACACAACTCAAGCACAGGGTAACTATAAATGAAACAGCTTAAAAGCTGTGGTACACAATCACTGGGTAAACCAATAAAGCTTTAATGCCACCAAGAATGCAAATGTGATTAATCCTCACTCTAAAGATAGGAGGAACAGGATATTCAAAATCTGATCTGGACTTTTTTAAGAAAAACGTAAAGCTATTCTGGCTTGGTTGCGGCAGCAATTCAGGCAGTCAGATGAGAGAATATGAAAGATAACAAGCAAACCGTACAAGCCAACCATGGAGAGACACCATGACCACCAGTAAGCTATAGTTTGTGCTGTTCCCTTATGTTTTGTTTGGACCTTACACAAATGCATGGCTCATAGTTCATAACTCAATGATACAATGTGCAAATTTGTTTATGTTTTTATTGCTCCCCTGAAAATCAAAATGTTTAGTTGACACTAGGTTACAATTTTGTACATTGTATTATTTTTTACAGTATTAGCAACCAACAAAGACAAACACCAAATCAAGGGTACATATACACTACCGGTCAAAAATTTAGAACCTCCCAATTTATTTTTATTTTTTTAATTAAGGCAGTTCAATGTCTCATTGTTCATTCTGCTGAAAGTTCTTCTTAACTATGTTGCAGAGATGTTACATGATTGTACTGCACTTATAGGTTAACTTACTTTCACTCATCTGTCCAGTTCATCCTAAAGCAGCTAGATGGGGTTCAAGTCTATAGAATTATTTCCCACTTCTGGCTAGCTTTACCATTTTTAAACCTCTCACATTTCAGCACTATCCTTTGTAACATTTCATTATATTTATTTGACTTGAACTGTTTGATGTTCAGTACAAACAGCTTAAACTTTTGAGAGGTAGCATGCAAAAATCTTAAACTTTTGAGAGGGATGAACATGGAACAGTTAAGACAAGCCAGTATTACAAACAGACAGGTGCAAACGCCAAACAGGAAGTCAGGCGCTGGCAGAACCAGGGATGAAAACAAAACAGAAACCATGTAGAAAAGTGAAAACAAAGGACACAGAGATAGAACATGAATGGGAATAAAAACTGACTAGTGAGTGCGCAGGACACAAGAGGATGTGGTGATGGGAACTGGAGTGTGAAATAGACTGGAAACAGAGAGGTGAACTGCACTCGAGTCTGGACGTGGGGCTTTACAGGGAAAGGAACGGTAAAACTGACTGAACATGGGAGAAAACACTCTAAACTTGGCACTGGACATAAGACTGAACAGAGCACTGACCAACGGCCGGTGGAAGGGGGCAAAATACCTTAGCTTTGGTACGTGACAGAGATAGGGATCAAGACCAAAACAGGAACATAAACAATAACAACGGGAGCAGAAAACTTGAACAAAGTGCAGGGTCTAGGTGCAGGTATACATTGGGCCAAAACAGAAGCATTCACTGGAGTGCAGGGACTCTGACAACCACATTCTGGAGAGCCTTCCCAACATGACCTAGGGAAAAGGAGGTTGGTGACGTGAGACCCGGGACAATAAGGCTTGTGACAAAGACCAGAGGCTGATGATCATGGATGAGCCTAACACCAAATATCCAGTGACAAGCTATGATATTTCAGGGGACATGTGAATAGGAGACTGGGATGTCACCCACTGGAGACCAGGTTACTGGAAGCCCAACGACTGGGACTCAGGGGACTACGAGGCCATCAGCAGGAATCTAGGGGACTGGATGGCCATAAGTGGGAGCAAGGGCCCTGGTAGGCCATCAATGAGGACAGTTGATGACACAGGACCAGAAGATGGAATTACTGGTGGCAAGTTTTGTGAAAAATTGGAGCAAAATTGGAGCAGAAAGTATTTTCTGAGTCAAAAAATCAAATGCAGTTGGGGAAATGCACTTGGGCAGCTTGGTACCTCATGTTCCTTGGGAGCAGTGATTAGATGCTCCTCTCCACCAGACCTTACCAGTAGGTTAAATAGATGCCCAGAGTACAATGAACATATTCACGGGCTCTCAGCCAATATTAGTAATAACTGAATATTCAAATCTTTACGCTCCTATGGGTTTTTTATAGATAGAGGTCAGGTGTCACTTAATTAAATAGGTCACACACATTTTTCAATACCATGCTTTGAAACATGTGAACATTGCAAGGACATCAGATGTCCTGACATCCTGTACATGAAAAGATTTAACATGGGTTAAGGTGTCTGTGTTTGCTCAGGCATAAGACCCTGAATGGCATAGTTTACATATTGACAGAATATGATTCTCGTGTCATTCGGATACACTCAACATTTATCTTTGACAGGCGGCCCTTTGCTGGCTAGAATATCCCCTCTTGAGTAGATAAGATATTTATTAACTTACAGATGTTTTTATTCTAAATTTGTGGCCCTCTAAATCAGTTCTCTTTGTGAATTGTTTTTCTGGCCACGTCCAAGAGCATTTGCTGTTCACTATATGAGGGCAGCATGTAAGGGCCTATTGTAACCTAGGGCCTATCACTATTTAACTGCTTAATAAACTTCTAATGAAAGTGAAGATTTAGCATACTAAGTAGCCTTTTTATCATTGTCTTATTATCCAAATCTTCATCAAAAAGAGCTATGCGGGGTAGCAGAAGGCTCTGGCACTGGTGGCAACAAAGGGCTTACCATAGTAGGGTGCACCGTCGGTGATGAAGTGCTCTCGGAGGCAGCAGGTAGTGAGGAGGGGGTTTGAGATTATGAGCAGAAAAATTGTCCACAGGTGGGACTGAGGCCAGACTCCCTAGCTGCAGCCCTGCACTACTCAGGTCTGTGAGTCACCTCCTGGCCTGATCACCGAAAAAATTTTACCTGAGAGAAAGGCTTTCTCCATTTTCACCATGATGGCATTGAGCATGCTAGCTGGTCTAAGCACATATCTGCTAAACTGCAGCAGATCTAACAGCTCATGGCCATCCATGCTGGCCACTCCAGAAACAAAAAAACAGGTGATCATCTACGTTAATGTCCTTTTTTGCAGGTTGGTCCATTAATGGCAGTAGCTAAGGAGGACTAGAAATGGCTGTACAAACAGCAGAAGTCATGGTGGATATAAAATAGAAAAAAAATCACTGAATAATAATCTGAAAAAGCTGTAAAAAGCTAAGCTAGGAAACACAACTGGGATTAATATTTAGGTATGGTAGAAATGATGTAGGATGTAGTGACAAAGGCGAACACAAAGAAAAATAATACCTCAGCATCAGATGAAGTGTTTCAAACCCTTTCCACACATTTGTTCTGTTTCATACACAATAATTCATCAAAATGACTCGCCTCCACACATCCCTCCCCCTTCATCTCCCTCTTGTTCTCTCAGGTTCTGGTATCCCTGAACTGAAAACCATCCTCAGAGGAGTTGTCCTGAAAGAGTATCTCACACTCAAAGCTTTTGCAGCCAAAGTGATTGGACTCACTGCTGGCTTAGGCAGTGGTATGCCAGTAGGCAAAGAAGTAGGACTCTTTTTTATGATTAACTTGACCTTAACTCAGACTGCTTGTAGAGCATGATGAGTTCTAATTGTAACCTCTCTGTTTTATTTTATGTGCTCAGGGTCCTTTTGTTCACATAGCAAGCATATGTGCCGCTGTCCTCAGCAAGGTTATGTCATTCTTTTCTGGAGTCTATCAGGTAAGCAGGACTTAATTGATGTAGATTCTCTGTAAACTGCAATGTTTTTTAGTGTTTCTTATTTAAGTAAGGTTACTCCTGTGATCCAAAGGGTTCATGGACAGATCAATTTGATTAGAAGTAATCAATTATAACATTATAACAATACAGATATAACAATACAATAAGAAAAGTTGATATTCATTTATCCAAAACTCTAGAAGGCAATGCTAGAAGGCTCACTGTGTCCTAAACACTCCAAATGCTAAAGTTTATTTTCAGGAGCGCCCTCTTAATTGTGTAAGCAGGCGTTTCATCTAAAATATGTTGCTTGTCATTGTTATATCAACTATTTTTCTGTATTGCATGAATTACCTATTTTTATATTTTGGACATTTGTGAACACATAGTTAATACCACCACTTACATTGTTTCTATACAGTGTATCATTTGACACCAAATTATTTATATTTTACATGTGAATAATTAAAAGACACAGATTTGTTTTTAAAAAGTCCAGTGGAAAAAAACATATATGTATTTTATACTTCTTTCTCCTAATTGAAAATGTATTAAGCAGTGTGAGAATAAATTCTCTCAGTCATGGTTAAAACAGTCAGATCATTATAATTTTGATGCAGATAGGAAAGAACATACAGGTTTGGTAATGCATAGAACCATGGGAAAATTCATAGGTTAATATATCATCACACAACAATGAACAAAATTCTACCACAAAATAGTGAGGTTTCTTCATTCAAGCCTTACATTTTGTGAGTGATTTGGTTTTATATCACAGCTTACAATATTAAATATATCACAGCTTACATTATTTTTGCCTTATCTATACACCTCATCCCTTCTTTCTGCTCTTCTGTGCCAGTAGAGCCCATACTGCTATACAGATATCCTCACAGTTGGTTGTGCTGTGGGGGTAGGCTGCTGTTTTGGCACTCCTCTTGGAGGTAGAGTATCACAGTTTCTTAATTTTTCATGTATAAATATTGCTGATGTTCTTTTTGTTTTCCAGAAAAATTATTCTCCAGAGCTGATGCTTTGGATTGAGTAGATTCAAATATGTACTTAATTTCCCTGAAGAAAATTGTCACAACGGGCTGTGCTGGTTCAGGTTCCATCATCCTCTTGTATTACCTACAAAATAAAGAGGCACAATGGTTAAAATACAAACCAGGGAGGACCGACCAAAGTGAACTGAAACAGCAGAATTTTTGTAATGATGCACAAAACCTTTTTTTTTGGCTGTGAACCTTTATTAAAAATGCTGACCAGGGACAAGACCATAGTCTAAAATAATAACAAGTGTCCTTGTAGAGTGAGTCCAATGGCAGCCTCTACTGGCCACTGACTGGGGATATGAAAGACCCCCCCCACCACCACCCCCAATGCCCAAAAAGGCCTTCAGGTCAACACAATGGTGGAGGTGGGGTGGAGCTGGGATCACAAATAGCCTCTCTGATACCTCTGGGGACCAGGCTCCCCTTGGAAAGCCCCTCCCATATGGCTGGAGCAAGGCCCCCTTCAGTTCAAGCCTCCATTGGTGATCCCCTCCGAGGTGGAGACCCTTCAGGTGCAAGGGCTGGAGTGGGAGTCATAGTTACAGGTGAAAGGGCCAGGGTGGAAACCGGGGCCTCAGGGAGACTGACCCTGGCGGCTGAGGCTGCTGTGGGACCAGCATGAGAGGCTGTGGCTTTAGGGCCAAGTGCCACTGCATGGCTATGGGGCGCGGTTGCCGCTGCATGGTCATGGGGCACGACGTCTTCTGCTTGGCTTTGGGGCATGAGCAGCACCTTACATGAGCCTTGGAGAACATGGCAAGCTCAGCCATGATCCAGCGCTCCATTTCAGGCTCAAAAAAGCCTCTCGCTCTGTCTGCTGTGCCTTTGTTTATTGTTGGTTCTTCTGTCACAAATGGCTGTGCCCGTTAGAGGCCACCCACTGGAGATGTGACCAAAATATATTACACAAATGTATATTTAAAACAGGTGGCCACATAATGTGATAAGTACACTAGACGGTAGTAGATACTAGACTTGTGCGATTCTATCTCCTCTAGGAGTGCTGTTCAGCATTGAGGTGACATCAACATACTTTGCAGTGAGGAACTACTGGAGGGGCTACTTTGCTGCAACATTTAGTGCCTTCATTTTCAGGGTCCTTTCAGTGTTCAATAAAGATGCAGGTAAGATTATACCATGGCTTCCATGTTTCCATATGGTCTTTTATACTAATTCTGGAATACAGGGACACATTTTCTGTATGACTGCATGATCTTTTTTCAATTCCTGTTCCCCTCTACTTTTCTAGTCACCATCACTGCTCTTTTTCGTACCAAGTTTCGCATGGACTTCCCGTTCGATCTTCAGGAGCTGCCAGCATTCGCCATCATTGGGTGAGAGAGCGGGGCAAGAGCGTGCCGTTCGTGGTGAGGGCACAGTCCTAGAGCTATGTGTGCTGTAGTGTAACCATGTATCACAATACCACAAACTCATTTTTGAGAACCATGGCCCAATTATTGTGCACTGTGACTTCATTGTATTTGTCAGTTGAATAATGCAGCAATTTATCTACAAATATTTTAATAAGTTTTCTTAATATGTTTTGCCTTGCATGTTGGCTCATTCATGTGCCATTATATTATCATCCCTAAACTGAAAACAATAATTATTTGACTGTAGAAGCTAGTGGGTAAAAAATAATGTGAAATACATGGCATTCAGAATATCAGCGTATTTACACATACCATTGACAGAAAACTTGAAATGGTTGTATTGAAAGTAGTAGAAGAGCATGTGTTCTGGTTATATAGATTGGCTTATTTATAAACTTCATTGAGTTTTGCTGTAGCTTCTTATAGACTTAAAGGGCTAGGTTACATTTGGTGGCTGTCTTAGATGTATTTTGACTTAATTACCGGCTAACTAATACTGGATTGCAAATATTTGACTTTTGTAGTTAAAATGCTAATGTTGCTTACAATGAATGGAAGCTTGTCACAGGATGATCTAAACTGCTTAATGCATATTAACATTTGCTGTCGATCATTACTAGCAGCAGTAGTATCAGACATACTTTTATTTTTGTAATTTATTTGCATAGATATCAGGCTGTTGAAAACTGTGAAAGCACAAAAGTTCTGGGGTACATCATTAAGTTGTGTTGAATTTTCAGGGATTCTTGTTCTTTCAGCGGTTCACCTGATCAAATGTTTGTTTCTGTTGTTTACCTACTTAGCATTTCATGTGGCTTTCTTGGAGCTTTCTTCGTCTACTTGAACCGACAAGTTGTCCTGTTCATGAGAAGGCCCAATACTCTTACACGCTTCCTTACCAGACAGTAAGAGAAAGTAATAGTGAACAGATTTGAGAGGAGGGAGGGTGGGTGTAAAATAAAAGGGCTTTTATTCACAGTGGTCTAACATACTGATAAAAAAGGAATTGTTCATTAGAATAGCATTAGTGTACGTGGACCTAGGATCCAAAACTCTGATTTTGGAGGGTTGGTGACCAGCCCAATTTCCCTCCAGTACTAGAGTTGTGCATCCCTTGGGAAGAAGCCGTATTTGTTGTCTTAATTCATTGTCTTAATATGAGAACGTAAAAAAACATTAAAAGCTTTTTAGGAAAATCACTGATTTTCTATCCCCACAGCCGACTGATTTTCCCTGGTGTTGTTACTTTTCTGATCACAACACTGACATTTCCACCAGGATTTGGACAGTTCATGGCAGGAGAGGTTAGACAATAATCACAATACCAACATTACCACAAACCATATATTTGTGTTTTTGGATGAATACCTAAAATTTCTATCTAATCGCTGCTACAATTTCTAGGTAATACACTACTGTTAAAAGTTTGGGATTACATATTACATATAAATATTTATTTATTTTTTCCAATGTAAATGCAGCAATAATAGCACAATATAAATAGCATTAGAAGTGTTTATAACATTTTATTATTTGAAGGATACAAAGTAAATAATTTACTACAATTATGTGTTTCTAAAATTATTAATTAAATTTAACATATGAAATACATTTTAGTTCTGAACAACTTTCTCAGAAATTATAGAATTGTCTTGCAGCATCAAAATTAGTTTTCACAGCTATGTAATAAGTATTTTATATTTGGTTGACCTAGTATATCTAGGTTTGTATATAAAATGTATTAAAATTTTCAACTGACATTCCAAACTTGAACAGTGTACTTTTGCTCTTTCTTTAACAACACAGCTAATGCCTCGAGAGGCCATCAATTCTCTGTTTGATAACTTCACTTGGACTAAGATTTGGGGGTCCCCTGCCCCACCTGGACTGGGACGATCATCTGCTTGGTTTCACCCTGATGTCAATGTGTTCTTCATACTTCTTCTCTTTTTTGTTATGAAGGTAAACTTCTACTTTTATATTTTGCATTCACATTCCATTTTCAACACATACCTGTTCTGGTTCTTCTCTCATCTGTTTAATATTTTCACCTTGCTTGAAGAGTTGGTCTCTTATTAGACCTTGATTATTATGATTCATATTTGATCATTCTTACCTTCTTAACTTCAACTTCCGTGGACATATTAGTCTAGCCTGTTCCTTTTCTTACAACTCACATAACAAAAGGTTAAAATGGCTGTTCTTGATAGACACAGACCTATGCTGAGAGAGCTAGTGCAGGATTATATGATCCTGGGCACACAACAAGTATCATGCTTCAGTAGACTTGCTGAGATTTGCACATAGAGGATTATAGTATGCAGTAGCTCTTGCTCTCTGTAAATGACTGGGGGCAGCAGCGGTGTGCTACATCAGCCATCCTGGCACATCAGAATCTGTAGGCGTAAGCTACAGCCTATAAAACCTATCAAGTAGCAACTTAGAAATAAGACACAGACACTAAGAAAGACATCTTGAGATGTTAAGCATGTTTAACTAGCTGTTCTGAAAAAAAGTATTGAATTTGACTTCTTCTTATTCCAGTTCTGGATGTCAGCTGTTTCTACAACAATGCCCATCCCCTCTGGAGCCTTCATGCCTGTGTTTGTACTTGGTAGGAAATATATTCTTCTACTACTACTACTACTACTACTACTACTACTACTATTACTACTACTACTACTACTAATATTAATAATAATAATAATAATAATAATAATAATAATAATAATAATAATAATAATAACAACAATTTAAATTATTTGGTTAGTATGAAACATGTATTTGATAATACATATGCCTATACACTATATTTTCTAAATTGCACCTCAAGTTCAAGTGTATTTCATGTATATTGTTAATGTCTATGACTGCAAATCAAGAATATATCAGTAAAATCAGACGTTGATCTCGGCGTGCTGTGCTGATTTTATCAGTGTAACCTGTGTATTATTGTTATTAGTTCAGCATCTACCGCCAAATTTACATTTGCACACTTCAATATCTCGGCTACTACAATACAATCCCGACATAATTCAGTATAAATACTACAAGACTATAAGTACAGTAAGCGCTGCAGAAGTGAGATGGATGGTTTACGATCACAGGACTTTTATAATCTGATTGTCACCAACGGTCGAACAAAGAGTGGGAAAAGCTTCCGGGTCTTGTGCTCCTTTAGACTGGAATAATTTGCAAGGTACTTTAACAAAACTTATTTCTTGGAACAGTTTATATTCATACTGAAGGGCGTGGAAAAGAAGTTGCTAATGTGTAATTATTTTTTTGTTGTTTTTTTGTTTATTTAATTGCTTTATGTGCTTATAGTTGTTATAAGTCTTTTACTATATGGGTTGTGATGTTGCCACTTGGCCAGGACGCCATTGTAAAGAGATCTGCGATCTTAATGGGACCTTTCATGGTTAAACAATTGTAAAATAAAAGAAACAATAAAATATAAAAGTAGTGCTGCTTTTGTGGTTTTTCCTAAATGTTTGTGTGACTTTATGTCCTGTCTGCATTTATGTGGCCTTGTGTTGTTTCTGTTTTTGATGTTTTGCTCCAGTACTACAAGAATTGTCTCATGGTTGACTTGCGAATCGGTTAAACCGAATCACTGAAAAAGAACCGGTTCATTTCCATGTGATTAGTTTACTTTCGGAAAGTCTCCATAGTGTTTCTTTTTTTTTTGGATATGCATCCAAGATATGGAACCACCCCTTATTTCTTTCTTTTGAAGTATTTTTTCAAGAGTCGAACACCGATTCGACTCGACTCCAAAATATGATTCAGTAGTTTGACTCATGAATCGGCTTGACAGGTTCACTCGAAAGAACTGGTTCATTTCCACGTTGTTCATTTATTTTGGGAAAGTCCCCGCACGGCTTCCATTTGGATAAACAGTACTGCGTAAAAGTATTGAACCGCCCCTCATTTTTTCATACCGTACCATTATTTCAGGAGTCGAACCCTCAAAATGATGTGATTCAGTTGGTTTTTTGAACCGGTTCGAATGATTTATTTTAAAGAATCGGTTTAATCGAGCCATTCGTTTCGGAAAAGGGCATTGCTGTAGGACTGGTCCCAGTCAGGATCCAGAGTGAGTTTCAGACTCCTTTAGAGAGCAGATTTGATTCAGAGGACAAAGAGGCTGCTACATGGAGACACACTGATTAGAGATCACTTGTAAGCAAGAACAGCCCTGTTTTGGACACATATACTATTAAAACCCCGTTAATTGCGCTGTGTCGTAGTTATATATTTTCTGCAGGCTGGAAAGTATGAGAAATCCATTGTAAAATAGAGTAAAACGACATGTGAGTGTCCACTGTGTGGCGCTGTGATCCCTCATTGAACCCCTGCAGAGGTTGCAACTGATACACTATACGGACAAAAGTATTGGGACGCCTGATACAACAACAGAGATATTAAAGACATCGCATTCAAATCCATAGACTTCAATATGGAGTCAGTTCCCCCTTTGGAATTATAACAACTTCCGCTCATTTTCGAAGTCTTTCGACGATATTTTGGAGTTTCTTTGGGAATTAAAGCCCCTTCTTTCTGTGGAGCATTTATGAGGTCAGGCCAAGTTTTTGTTTTTTGCCTTTATGATGCACATAACACAGAGTATTTATTGGGTATTCCAATCTGTTCTGTCTTGTCGCTAGGATACAGTGATATACTTTTGTAATGGGAGGACAGACCTGACTCATCAAGGGGTCAAAATGTAAGCAAAATTTGCGTATTTTCTTGAATTCTCTCCATTTTCTTTAACCATCTCCACACATTTTTTTCTGGGGGCTGTACAAAAGTCACCCCACCCATTTCTTTACATTTTTTAGCTTCCTGTAATCGAGACTTTCGTATATTTTTAAACAAGGAACAGTTCTCCAGGCTTCCTGAATAATTTTCAAAGTCTCCGTTTACGTATGAATCATTCAAGGACAAAAAAGTGCATCTAACTGAAGTCCTGAACCAGTGAAGAACCAGGAGCAGATGGTTCCAGATGATGGGGTGGTGATCAGTATACTGGTGGTGCTGAATGCTGAGTGGCTGGAACTCCTTTATCTAGGCTCCTCGTGTCTTTAGACTCATTGCAGCCTTTTGCAGGGAAACATTTGTCCCCATTTATTTCATTTAATATATTCAATATTCAAAAATAGGACAGTTTAAAGGGCAGAAAATAATATTAGTCTTTATTGAGGACAACCCTACAAATCTCATGGTGCTAGTGGAAAAAGTACATGAACCCTTGGAATTAATAACTTCTTAAACTGCCCCTTGGCAGCAATAACCTGAACCAGGCACTTCCTGTAGCCGTGGATCAGAACTGCACATGGTTCAGAGAATTTTAGTCCATTCTTCAAGGCTAATCTAAAGCAGTTCTGCACTTATTATTGGTAAGCAGCGGGTTCTTCTGTGGTGTCCTGCCATAGACTTCCTGGTTTATGTTCTGTAGACTCGTCAGCACAGATGTTAGCCAGTTGCAATGATGGTTCAAACCTTTGTCACTCTGGGTTGTTTTTTATTGATGCGTCTCCATTGTTCTCTTTACTGGGCATACACCTCTTGGTAGAGTAGCCACAGACCCATTAGGTCTCCATTTGTAGATCATTTGCCAATTTCCTGAAGTTTTTGCAATCCCTTTCCAGCTTTATGCAGCATTCCTGATTGCAGAGCCTCTTAAAGCTCTTTTTGGTGAGGCATTGTGTAAGTGTACCCTTCTTGGGTGAAGTAAACTCCAAAATTTTTTTTTTTGTTTTATTTTTATCAGTGAGAGTAGCTAAAGTCCACACTTCTAAACTAATTTTCTTAACATGGGTATGCTAACACGCAAGCTTAACTTCGTACTTTTTTCACTAGCATCATTAATTTTTGTTCTCAATAAAGATATGAAAGTTCAGGATTTCCTAGTGTTATTTTGCGCATATATGTCACCCTCGATTTAAATGAAGATCAAATTTTATTACCAATTTTTGCAGAAAACCTCCAAAATTGGCTCGCCACGGAACATCTATGCAATGTTTAGGGCAGATATTCATTTTTTTTCCTTGGTGATCCAACTGGAATTGAAATTTACTTGCAGTCTTTCACTAGTCAAACCAGGTTTCTAAAGAAAAATACAGTAACACTGAACTCCTTCGAGGAACACACTGAACATAACTGAACACTAGTTAACGTTCTTGTCAACATTCCAATATTAGCTTTTAGCATCCATTCCTCAGCCAAGCATGTTTTAAATATCTTTGGTGTTGCACACTGATGCAGATCATGGGAAATTAATGTTAATGATGTTAATGTAACTTCCCCTAAATCTCCGGGTTTACCTCAGATACGACAACAAGCAAGAGAATTATTTGCACTAAATTTTATTTAGAAGGTGAAACAGAAGACAGTTGTAACGTTTGCAGACGGGGGAGGGGAGGGGGAGGGGAAGGGGAACATCACTACACTAGCGGAGAATGAAAAAGGCATTCGCTGTGATCGTCTGTAAACATCCAGTGGAACGAAGGCAAGAGAGTTTGTCTCACAGGAGACAAAAAGCCACGATATACTGCGTAAATTCTTTAAAGTCTAATGACAAGTGCTTGAACAGACATCACTATGTGAGTCATTAAATCTGCACATGAGGATGGAGAAGCTACTTTACCGGCGTCAGTAGCCCCGCAGGTCTCTCACTCATGTGACTGAAAGCTTTGAACTCCTTCTTGGAAGTCAGTGCTACTAAGCATTACCGCCTCTGTGTAAACAAAGGGGAAATTCAGTAGAAAATAAAAAGCAGGCGAGCAGGCGACCATATGCTGCAAAAGTACAAAAAAAACCCACTCCCTTTTTATTGCCATCACAAAGCTGAGCATGTCGCATACAGACATGCAACTTTTAACACCCCCATTCAAATGACAACGTGGTGTTCATTTTTACCAGGTTAAAATAAACACACACATTCTACTGAGAGAATATTTTGCATTGTTCTGCAGCCCTTGGTGCACAATGTCTATCGATTTGCCATTTTAACAAAAGGCGAGGTACCATAACTTACACACAGGCCTTATTTCGGGGTTTTTTTGGTCAAATTTAGCAACTAAAATCGAACATTGTGCATGAAAGTGTGCAGAAGTGTGTCTCTGTAAAGGAGGTATATGTACTCAAAAGAACAAAACGTTGGGGTACCAAGACTTTTGCACACGACTACATTGATGCAGCATTAATTTTTTTATTTAGATATATCCAGCGGGCAGGTGCCGACTGACAAACAACAGTTTCACAGTGTACGAAAGTTTGGGGAGAGGGGGAAGAGAGTGGCAGATGTTGGCACCTTGTGCTTCGCCAGTTTTGCATAGCTGGAGGAAACGGCGCGGCGGCCGCTGGTCTACACACGAGATTCAAAACTTTCGCTCTGGAAAACCACAGTGACCCTCATTAAACTCGCCCCGCCTCCCAGCCCTTATTTCAGGAAAGCGGTGAGCTTCTCCTCGATGCTGTCGAAAGAGTCTATTCCCATGTAGTCGGCCTGGCCCTGCTCCCAGCGCTGTTTACGTTCCGCCGAGGAGATCGGGGGCGGAGCCTGTTCACCCTCAGCAAACTCCTATAGGAGAGAGCCAGTCAGACAGACATCAGCACCTCTGGAACACTCCACTGCACTATAAATACATTTTACCCAAATAAATTCATTTTCTAAATAGTTCCCCATTTCTAAAGCGGGGTGCAATCCTGTTTTGCTGCTGTAAATTGATTGCAAAATTCAGAAAAACCTCAATAAATATCAACATTTACATTTAAGGCACTTTAGCAGACACCTTTATCCAAAGCGACTATCACTGGAGCAACTTAGGGTTAAGGGTCTTGCTCAGGAACCCAGTGGTGGTGCTAGGGGTAGGATTCGAACCCAGGACCTCATGGTCCAGAGGCACTACCCACTGAGCTACCTCCACCTATGTACATTATTCAAATGCTTTCAAGTTATGCAGCATCATTTATAGTTATTTTCACAATTGTTAACTCCAAAAACATCAATAAAAACATAAAAATGCCTTTAAATTGTGCAACGTAAAATTTTTGTAGCGTCTCTCCCTCATACCTCACAGCCGGAGCAGAAGGGCTGGTCTCCGTACTCCTGCTGCAGCATGGGCACCACGGCGCTGGAGTAAAGGGTCCACCACTCCAGCAGGAAGCTGGGGTGTGTGGAGGCCTCCTGGACATCCCCCCTCACCTGCCTCTGTTTCGGGTCGTACGTGTAGCTCCACGGCTTTGTTCTTCCCAGGAAGTGCACCACCTTGGCGTTTGATCCGTACCTGTGGAGGGTAAACAGGGTGTTTGGTCGACTCCCTTATTCAAAGCGACTTACCATTATTAGTCACAGGGACAGTCCATCAGGAACAACTGGGTTAAGAGTCTAGCTCAAGGACAGAATGGTAGAAAGTGGGGGTTGAAAGCTTTGTGGTCATTGGGTGTTTTAGCCAGTAGACTACAAAGAACTAGGTAAAACAGACCATGTGAGGAAGCCAAGGGTGACTGAGGTGAGGAAAAGCTCCCTAAAGTGGAAGCAAAAACTCAGAAGGGAACCCCTCCTCATCTGGTTGAGATGTTTAGATGGTGTTCTTGGTACAAATCCTCTACAGGCAAGACAACTCTGGACTTGAGTATATAATTATTGTTTATTTTGTTGGATGTACCTACGGCGCAACAATACATCATTTGTTAATTGCTAATCGCAAAATTAGTCTTTACAACACAGTCTACTATGAGCAAATGAGCCTCAAACCAATTAGTGTTGGACAGGGTGACCAATCACAGCTTCAGGTGAGTTACTGGGTCTTCTGATGAATCATGGTTTTCATGGAACCAAGCAAACGTCTAATTTTTAAGGTGTTTGAGAATCGGTGCATATACAGTTATAGCAGAAGGAGAGATTTGGACATGCCGTTTTTGTGACATCACAAAAACTAGGATTTGAAAACAGTTTTGTAGCTCCACCACCACCTATGGACTGTATGGATGGGGAGAGTTAATGTGCAATTTATTACAGAAATGTGATTGGGCCCACAATTACAATATGTAGCAGAAAACATCACAATGCTGATATTTGGTCCGCAAAGCTCTAGATTTAACCTATTAAACAGTATTCCATCACTCATGGTGCAAGCAGCTTTAAAGTAGGTTCTACTTTGCTAAGTTGACTCTATAGCCGTGGTTCTGTTTGTCCGAACCGTCCTGTATCCTGATAACCCTGATGAAGCCATCGGTTGGCCATGTTAGCAACTGACCAACAGCTTTTCCAGTCACCAGATCAACAAGCTGGCATCTGTTGCAGGCTGGAGCTTTTTTCAACAGTTCATTAATCGATTTGTGTTTGTGCCCACTCTGCCATTGTGCCAGACATACCGGAAACCAGCTGTTCACATACCAGGACAATTCCATTCCAGAACCAAGCCTCAAGGTATACTTAGGCCAGACATCAGCAGAAACAGAATGTCTGTCATCAGGTGCTTAGCAATGAGATGCCAAGCTGTTGGATAATGATCCTGCCGCTTAAATAAGAGTAAGCCTTTTATCATAGCGGGTCAGGGTAGCTTGTGTTGCCCGAGTTCCCTTTATTTACACGCGTAATATCCTGATTCAAACACCCTGAAACAGATTGAGGAGAAGACCTTATATCAGCACTTCTATTTCAGGCCTGTGGAGCCCATCCCACTCTGCCTGTAACCCCCCAGTTACTGAGGCTGCAACGTCACAGGGCAGCTTTCATGTGACCAGAGTATCCTCTTACAGAACCCACTGCAGAACCCCAAAAACGCTGACAGGAACAAGAACCCACATAAGCAAATTAAGCTTCTCTATACTGTTGAAAGTTCCAGACAGGGATTACTGAGACTGCGCAGCAACGACTTACATGATAAATGTTCTTCTCCTTTTAGTAAAAAAAAAAAAAAAAAAAACTCCACGACTAAAATATTTCTCAAACCACATCAAGTTATTTAGTAACCTCATTTCGACTTTATGAATGACATGCTGCTACTTGTAAATATGGACATGGTACCTATATAAGGCTTGAGGCCTTTTTTGCAGTAAATTAACTTGACGTAGTTTTATAGAGAACAGTACATCACACTAGAAATCGACCAATATATTGATTTACCGATATTTGTCCCGATATTTATGCATTTTAAAATAATCGGTTATCGGTTCTGTAATATCTGGTTTACCGATAAACACCGCCATTTGGTGGGCGTTTTGAGAATTACGGGCATGATAAAGAATTACGCGCAAAGGTAAAGTATACTTACTTGCTTTCCTATATTTAGTAAAGTTTATTAAACATGACAGCTATTGATGCACACAAGATGTAGTTTATGCACCATTGAAGACTTTCCAAAATTATAAAAAGGGCACTGTTACTAGTTCTCTTTTTTTGCATTTTCAGAGCCCTAGTTTTGATTTGTATGCAAGGAGGGAGTGATTATTATAAATAAAACAATTCAGTGTTGTAATAATTGTATCAAAAACAGAAGTATAATAGTAAATAAATATCGGTTCTGAATATCAGTTATCGGGCACATAAACATGCAAATAATTGGTACCAGTATTGGTAATAAAACAATATTGGTCGATCACTACATCACACAGTGTCAAACAACAAAAAAAAAACAAAAAACAAAAAATACCCAAGATTAGATCTGGCGAAAATGGAAAAACAACAATTTTGCAGAAACATTTCAGACGTTCTCACTTACTGTTTGAAAGCGGGAAGGTAGGTGTAGATGGCTATGCTGCTCATGTTGTAGATAAATGGGAGGTGTTTTCTGATATCAGCTGTCGCCCAGTCACTGAAGAAGCCATTGAGAACTCCTTGATCCCCTCCTGCAGAACAGAGAGGGCATGATTAGCGACTCGTACACACTCCTGGCACACGAGTGTGCAATGAAAATGTCTCGGATTCAGATCTAACTCAACAATCTCAAATGAAAAGGTTAACAATGTGACAACAAGGAAAAAGATGATAAGCACCTCAGACACCCTTGAGAGGGACACCAGTATCAGTATATCATAGTGAAAGTTCTTGATAGGATACCAACCAAGCAAATTCCCTTCGGTACACACCGAGGAGATAAAAATAACCTTGAGACGGTCACTATTCATCTGGTGTGTCTGCACTGCAACACTTCACCCCACTGACCTGGCAGTTATTTATTATACTGTAGGCCAGTACAGTGGTGCAGTCGTGGAAATACGTATAATGAGTGAGGTGGGGTTCAATGGAACAATGGAAATTACTACGAAAAATATAACAAATGTGAACATCAATCCAGTCACATTTCCATATAAAAAATAACCATTTTTTGGCACTGTGGAGTATACATACGAGTGTGTGAGCCGGGGCTCATTGGAATAGAAGGTGATTTCCAGCAATGCGCTCTGGTCCATCTGGCATTTCTGAACGCCGCAGGGTTCTCTGTTCCAACATGGTAGGCGTGGTGCAAATAAGCACAAACAACCCATTCACCTGCAACACCCCACCCAAACCAGCCCCAGGCCTTTCAGAAATGTGACCAAACACATGTTCTGACTTACTAGAGGCACTCAAGCTTGCTGAGGAATACCGTTCAAGTTATTACAATAAATCTAGGAGATTTCTTTTTCTATTTGTAGGTTTTACACTGCCATCCCTACACACAAGGCAAACCCAGTCCAGAAAGTTTTCATTCATGGAGGAATGAGCTGCCAAGGGCTACTAGAGCAGCAGGATCCCTTGAAGACTCATCTTTTCAGACAACACTTTTTCTGGTCTATGCTAAATTACACTTGCTCTCCTATCCGAATAAGCAAACATCTTTCCACTTAAAGATTCAACCCTTACAACCCATTCTCCTATTGTCCTGAGGCTCTCTTTAAATTGTAATCTATTTTGGATAATAAATACATCGGCTTAATAGGTGTAATGTTATCTTTAAAACAGTCAGACAAATGTAGTAGACAAAATACAAATTTTTTTTACTGGAAATTTACTGGATTTCCAACTGAGCAAGACATCCAGGCTTGATGATCACCGGCCTGCTGAACATAAACATCAAAAGTTGCAGTAGAAATGCAAAAGTTATCAATGTACATCAGGAGGATTGACTCTTTGTAAGCCTTTGGGCTCAAAGGAACCACAGCTAGAGCCGCTATTTCCATTTATACAAACCAGTAGTGAATCTTCCCAGGGCTGGCCAGTCTACCAACACTGAGGAGAGCAGAGAAAACCCATAAATCACCCAAGACACTGTGTACACTTGTTTTAAAAAAGGGCTTCTGGGTGATCAGATTAGAAGTGGAGGATGTTTAATACATGAATATCAACCACCAATATTCACCACAGTCTGATCCTCAAACCACTCTGCTGAGGTCTGGGACCTCACGCCATTTAATGGAAGTACAGTAAGTGGTGATGTGTCCCTAACAAAAACAGTCGACGCTTATAAAGGCAAGGAAGCAGTGTAAAAAACAAACAAACAAAAGAAACTTAAAATCCCACCCCTTAAACAGACTGTATTGGGACCATATTGTGATCTGATCACCCAAGATCCATTTTAAACAAAGTTTAAACAGGGATTCATGACCGGAGGACCTCACTCGACTCAGATCAGGTCAGCATTCACAATTCCACTGGAAGCAGAGCAGGCAACACTTGTGTCCATGGGAATGTTGCAAGAGAACACCAGTTCTGACCCAGAGGAACAAGAAGTTGATCACATTTGCTAAAAAACCCAGACTAAAAGAGGACATAACCAGTTATGTTTAGATAACTTTCCCCCCACATGAATGATGCATGCATCAATCATTTCCTTCTATAAACATGATAATTTAAAAACTCGTGTTCTCAAGATGTGAAGATGTGAAACTATTTACAACATAAATGAACAAAAAAAGGAAATCATGGGGGGGGGCTCCTGTTAATAGTAAAAAACAAACAAAAACAGCACAAAAAAAAAAAAACAGTGGTGCATTTTTCCAAACAAATCAATCAATAGAAAAATAAATGGCGTTAATGCAAATGTGCCATAAAGCTGACAAATGAAACCGGAGTAAAGTAATTGAGCAAACAGCAAAAAGGTCAGCAATTACTTAAACCCCCCCCCCTACCTTTTTTAAAAAAGAGCCAAACCCACAAAAACATGTCTGGCCCCACCATCAGCTTGCCTTGGTGGCACTAAAAGCATTAAAAGCCCATTGTTTCTACTAAAGGTTGGTTTCTGAGAAAGCCCTCATTCACTTGGTGCTCGCCCACTGTGTAGCAGGAGCAGGTTGCTGGGGTGCGGACATGTAGGTCAGCCCGGAAAAGTGTGGAGTTAAGAGAGAATTACATTCTGAAAGCAAGACACCCCTCTGATACCTTTTAAAAAGCTGCTCAGGTCACACAGGTTCAGATCGAGTCTCTACAGGGACACATTGTGGTGACCGTAACCGAAATGAGGCGCCTCGTTCTATTCTGGGACTTTGTGAAGAGGCACATTTAGACACGTGTGAAAAACAGTCAGGCTCACATCTACTGAACAAACGTTAAACATTAACTGTCTGCAGTGCAGAAGAACTAACACGGTGTTAAACGGGTGCCTCATGTGGAGAACAGCGAAGGGGAGTTAGTTGTGGCAATATTGGGGAAGAAAAACTGACTATCCTGAACAATATCCTCCCCCACATTCTCAGGATGGGGCATTTCTTTAATAGTTGCCTTTTTAGACAAAAAGGGTCATCCTTGCTGTATGAGGGCAAATTTACATCAATTCATACATACAAATTCTAATGGTTTCACAGTAAACCCCCAGTCTGACTCAGATCAGTCACTTTTTCAGTCCGATGCAGATTCTTTTCAGAGAACCGAACTAATAATTGTGGAAACTGCAGATATCCTTCACATTTTTTATCTTATCATCATTACGTCCAGCTTTTTAAATGGCAATATTTGTATACATTTAAGTGCAAAATTACTACCAAAAAATAAAATGTACAAATTTCTTTAACAAATATTATACAATTCAGCCACATTTCCATATTTAAAAAAAAATTTAATATATAAATTTTGGTACTGTGGAGAGACACACAAAGTGTGTCTTGGGATGGTGAAATGCCACCGTACTCAGAGGCGGGAGGTTTGAAAATACAACTTTCATCGGCAAAAACTAGACTAAATGTCATCCATTTTCATTGACTAAAAGTAGAGAAAATAGTCATGATAATTTTGACCAAAATAAGACTAAAATGCTCAGACTTTTAGGCGACTGAAAACTGACTAGACAAACAATAAATAAAAATAAATAAATGAATAAAAATAGAGTAATAAAATATAAAACGACAGCTTGACGCAAAGACTAGACTAAAACCAAAATTAAGACAGGCCACCAAAAACACCACAACATACGCAGGTGCTCTTGTAACGTCACCCTCGTGAAAACTGGGGGGTTAGTGTGTTACGTTATGGCAGAAAATAGTGAGGCTAAAAGTATCTTATTTTACAATAACCATTTCTTAAAATATTTATTCTGCAATTTGTTATTGTGCAAAATTGCAAAAACAAAACTGAATACATAAACTAGTCAACTGCTTTCTTTTCAGAACATCTTCTGAAACATAACTGTGCTATTAGGTGAAGTATCAGCTGCTTTATAAACGGAGAATAGCCAGAACTCGTTAAAACAAACAGTTACTGAATCCAGCTTTTGTCTCAGCCTTTTTCCAGCAGGGTTTGAGCATGTGTCTGACCTTCTGTGTTCTACAGACCACCTCACCTCCGATGATAGTAGTGAGTGTGAATTCTGTATTTAACCCGTTCACCAAGTGAAGCAGCAGGTAGCTAGAACCACAGGAGCCTGCGGAGCAGTGTGTCCGGGGACAGTCTTCAAAGTATCAAACCAACGACGTTCTGATCATTGGACGAATGCACCAACCGTAAGGCTACCAGCTGCACAAAGTGAGGAACCTGATCACTACTGTTTCCACCAAAGTATTTGTGCTCCAATCAGCTTTCTTCGGGTCCAAACCATTTCCACATGAACGACGAAGCTCCTCTCCTTGGCATCCTGCACCAACTCTTAGTAAACAGAGCTGATTAGACTAGTTCAGTCAGTGTTCAATAAAACATGAGGCGTACAGGCCATTCTAGAGAGGAAACACATCCAAAACCCATTTTGAGAACTGGCCAGCACCAGCAGAAAATGCCAGAATGCATGCTGGGAAGGGAATTGTTTTCTAGTAAAAAATATAATAAAACCAATCAGTTTGGCCCACATCTGCATTCTAAGTGATTAAAAGACAGATTTTACTGGGTTTAAATAGGGTTTAAACTGGGGTTTGACCTGGTTTAGGGTAAATTTAGATCGGCTATTTCATTGCATGCTATGTTTAAAACAAAACAGATTCAAGATTCTTTATGCATGTGACTATTGCATCTTCAACCGAAAACAAACCATTTAAACATAGACCTCCACTGCTTATTACACAACCAGAAACCTACAGCTAAAGGTCACTGCTGCTATGTTTCTGCAGGAGGACACTATGTACACTGATGATGGTGAATGAGCATCTCCTGCTACTCCCCCTCACACCACTTCGAGCCTGAGGAAAGACGTTTCTCTTCATAGATCAGGTATGACAGAACTCCTCAACAAGCGCAATTAAAAGGGTCCACATGAGCGAGTGTGTTCGGAATTAGCGTGAATTAGCAGCTCCGATGCTACCCCAGTGCGCTGGAGTTTAAAATAGTCATGCTATCAGGAGCTCCGAAACGTCCCCCTAGGGGCTTTCCTCATGCGAGAGGCTCCACAAACATTACATGGGCTTCAGAGTCTTCATTTCGAGGGGATGAGCGTGGCTCTGTAAGAATGCACCTCGCCTGTTGCTGGTTTACTTTGGCAGGAGATGAGAGCGAGGCCATGTGTGCCAACATCACCGCCGGCCATTGGCGCTGGTAGTATAGAGGAAATGGAAAGATGCCCTTCGAGTTCACCTTGTGCAAAAGATTTAACCGTTACACCTCCTCTATATCAGATGTTGGCCTCTCAAACCAACATAACACAGGAAAACCTCTTTCTATGTGCTCATGCTCGCTTTAAAGTTGTTAGAAACAGAGGTTTTGGCAATTCAGGAGCAAGGCCTCCACTAAAACAGAGATTTGCTCCAATAAGTAGTTTCAAAAATAAGGATAATCCCTCTTATATGCTGAATCCACCACTACCCAATTCCAGGCTACAAGGACCATAGTACAGGACGACAGAAAATGTCAAAAGGTCAAAGCAAGTTCAAGTCGTGCATACCACAGCGCTGGAAGACGAAAATAAACCACGATTAGCATCGGTCAAATGCCATCAGACCATTTTGTGTCATTCACAAGCAAAAGTAGCACATCGTGGGGCTCTCCGGGGGTGAGTGCATCACTAAAGGTCCCGCAACAACAACGATCTAGGCTGTCCCGTTTATTTAAAACTGCAATTGGCCTCCACACTCATTACCATGAACAAAAACCAGTTCATTGAACATGGTCCAGCCTCCAAGATGCAAGCAGCCGCAATTCATGTCCAGTATTCCTACACTGCCCACCTACCAAACTAATGAGACTCTTGATGAACCCAAATGAACCAAACAAGCAAGAATAGGCCCATTGTCTAATCACACTCAATACAAGCCCACTTCATTATTAGACCGGCCCTCATTTATATCCGTCATTAATGGTGAAGGTAACAAATTTTTTGTGAAAACAACAGATTAAATTAGTTTGGCTTTAACTGGTTTGACTTGAAAATATGCAATGAAGAGAAACTCTTTACTATGGTGGAGATAGATACCATGTTTAAGGCAAAATTTTATTTAAAAACTAGTGTACAATTACTTTTAACCTTTAATGAATATGCTGGTGCAGGCTATGGATAAACAAATGGTAGTATTTTATACATTTAAAATAAATAGTGATGATGAAAAGCCTTTGTCACTACACTGGGCAGCTGGATGGCCGAGGGCATGGGCCCTGCAATCAGGGGATTGGGATTTTGAATCCCCGCTGAGGTAACCTAGAGCAAGGTACCGTCCCCACACATCTTTCACATTGTGCTGTCGGGTGTTCATGCCTGACTATAAAGGTTAACAAATAAAAATGTAATTAAATTAAAAGTTACATGCAGCGAAACTGGATTATTATTACTAACTAGTGTTGGGAATTTAACATGATAATTGCAATTAATTATTTAGAAATTAAATTACGTGTTAAAAAAATTACGCATTTAAATCACACTTTGCATCCCAAGCAAAGTGGAACTTTTTGTCAATGCACGGTTTCCTGCTAGACAGATTACGTTGTTGCACAAACCAGAGCTAAACAAAAAAAATGGAACAACTGGAATCAAAGTGGGGCGCAAGGGTTAGCGCAGTTGCCTCACGGCGAGAAGGTCCTGGGTCCAACTCCCGGGTTGGGCGCAGGTTCTTTCTGTGTGGAGGTTGCATGTTCTACCAGAGACTGCGTGGGTAAATTTAAAAAGGTATTTAAAATACCTCGCTAAGTTGGGCAGATTTAAAAATAAAGTACTATATTAGTTTTGTGTTCCTGTTTCAAATTGAAATGCAGTTAAAAAAAATGTTTTCAGAAATGAAAAGATCTTGAGTTTACCGTATTAATGTCTACTGTGAGATTCGGTCACTCACTAAAACACTTAGTGTAAAAAAATAATTCTGCTTTGGTGCAAATGTTCTTCAGCGATAAAATGCAATTAATCAAGATTAATTACAAAGCCTATAATTACATTTTTTATCTAGTCCCACCCCTATTAATAATAATAACAATAAATAATAATAAATAAATAAAAATAATAAATAATAATAATAATAATAATGTCAGGTCAGTCAGTAAAGCCAAATCTACAAGTTATGACCATCATGAAATTAGAGATGGATGTCAAACAGGCTTTTCTACTGACAAACCAAAACAAAGGTGTTTTGAGAAATTACATCTTTACATTAAGAAAACTGACAGGCAGCAAAAAAAATATTTCAATGGGTTCCGATTCTGCTTGAAATAAAGTCACTGGACAATATCCACCATCTCAGCCATCAGACAGCATTGTCATTAGTTTTACAGGCACTTAACACTTCAGCCTTGCTTCCATCACCAGCACTGTGAATAAATCGGTCTCTTGACCAGAGCATTTCACACTGAACCCATCTGTTTACATTTTAAGTGATTAACTATGCAGAGGTTTTGAAAGATCCCTGGAATTCGTCTTTTTAAAATAACATCCATATATTCAGCTCTCTTCTGGGACTGACCACTACCTATTAAAATGGTAAGAACCTCCTTAAAGAGGCGCCGACATTAATGCAGCCCTCTGCTCCTAGAAGCCAGGGAGCAAAGGAGTGGCATGAAAGAGCTTTTTGTCTGCTAACTGCTCCGGTGCCAAATTCCCCATGTGGACCGTGTGCATTTTGGAGAACCACAGAGCCAGAGAGTACTTTGGGGTTGCGTAACATCCAAGGGTTGAACTGGAGCTGTAGGTGTTCACTTGAGCAGATGAGGTGCGACAGTGTAATTAGCCTTGTCAGAATCAGAAAGGAGAGATGATCTGAGGTCTGCTGAGTTATGCATTGTACAGATTTCTGCTGGATTGGAGCGAAGGAATGAGGAACGCAGTGGCACAAGTCCATGGGAAAATAGGTTCGTTTAAATGAACCACACCCAGACCATCAACCAAGACTACATCCAGAGGGCAAACACAGCCATGGGCCAAGATAGGACACAGCCTGGGCACGGAGAAGCATCTCAAGAAAGACTTCATTCACAGACGCTGTAAACAGTCAAGGACGTTTAACAACTTGTGTCAACAAAAGTCAGATTCGTCTTCGGGCAACCCAAACCACTCTGGGTGTAAGTGCTGAGAGCTGGCTTTTAAATAAGCAAATACCACCCATATTTCTGAAGCCATGTTCATTTTAGAACACCATAAGCACCATTTCTCTTGTTCCAACATCACTGTGTGTCTGGGCAGAAAGCTGTACAGCTAAAATCAATTTGAAGTCACTGGCCAAACATTGCCAAAAACTGATGGATGGAAAATAAAAAAATCTCTGTGCCAAATCCGGTCAACTACTAAACGTTAACCTTCCAGGTCTACTAGTTGTAGCATAACCAGAAGTTCTGTTTTGTTTATGCTAATAAAAGTACTACAGAACATCATGTCCCATGACTGAATGAATCCACCCAAAATTTTTTTTAGAGATTACTTCTTTTTTTGTTGTTTAGTTTATTGTTATTGTACCAGGTTTACTAAAAACATGGCGGTGGCAGTGTTCAGCTGCAAGCAAAAAGTTCAATTTATTTATTAAGTTTTTCTTAATTCAGTAAATCACGACAGCGCTGATGTCACAACAAGTTAGCACTGTTGATTGTTCATTCAGTTTAAGTTTTTGAAAAGAAAATGTATTACCTGTTCCTGCAAAAAAACAAAATAAGCAAGTTCATGAGTTAAAATGTATTGAGCAGCTAATTGTAACCAAATTTTGGCTGGTAGTGTTTTTATCAGTACACACACACACAAACACATGCACACACACAATTACTTGCCATCAAAGCTGCCGTGCTCTGTGCAGTACTGGAGGAGTTTGCCATAGGTTTCGTTGGAGGGGCGCAAGACGAAAACTCCGGAGTTGAAACAGTCAGGCCAGCCTGGATCTGGAGCTGCTGATAACTCCTCTCTGTCGAACAGCTCGTCAATATTTGATACAACCTGCACACAGACCTCCAGGTTACTGCATATAACCACAATTACTGACTAAGCATGGCGGGACACATGGTCACTGCAATACTGCATTGAATTCAAAGCTAAATTAGCATTAACCACAATTTCCAATCTAACCCCTGGTGGGTTTACGGGACGTGGAGGGGGTCTTATAAAGCACATCATTAAACTTAGTCATACGGAATTAATAAATGATTGTAAACAAAAAAAAACCTTTAAGATATGTTGATGTTTACCTTTTATAATTTAAGACAATAAGTATCGTATGTTATTGAATTTAAATTTTATTATATCTTTAAGGGCTCAGGAGCTTTTATGGTGGGTTTATGTTTGGAAGCCCATGACAGAACAGTAGCCCATCACTGCATCACTTAAAATCCCTTTTACAAAACATTCACCAGCAAGAACAAATTAGGTCATTCTTTGATTTTGGTTCAATACCTACACCAAGAAATTCTTCAAAACACTACACCAATAAGAATAGAGAGTCCTTGGGCCAGACTCCTAGCATTTAGCAACTGGGATTTGCAAAAGTCGGATAAAACTGCCAAAATAATATAAATTAAGGTGAAATTATATATGAGTGCATGTAATACAACGAGTTAACAGTTATCCTTTTATCTTAACGGAACTGCAGATTTTGTTATAGTAATGATAGGAATTGTCGCCTAGTTGCTGAGATCCAACATCACTGCATAGCCCATTCCATTGAAACCACACTGGATAACAAACACCCCGAAGAGAACCTCATGCATGTCTTAACAAAGCTCTGTTGGCACTCCACTCCAACCACTTGGCTTAAAGGGCTTAACCTCATTCTGAGCCAGGAAAATCTACCCTCAGCCCAGACAAGATTCAGAATTCAAGTTTTACCCTCAGAATTAAACAGCATGTTCCAGAGTGAATAAAAAGCCTCAGTTAAGGAAAGCCAATCGGGCCTCATTCTAACGTTGTAGGCTGTTGTAACCACCTAAAGCTGTAAAGCTGACAGATTCACCTTTAAGCATAAATAATGCAGCTCACACACCTGAGCTGCAAATTATGAGCTTTATTACATTCCAGTGTAAGAGGTAATACCAAGGAGATCTTATACTTCTTATGGCAGACTTATAGTGCCGAATAAAAATTTAAGTGATAAATTCTCAAAATATGATTGAACTTAAATACAGATTAATTGCAAGCAAATCATCTACAGTTTAGTGTCTCACCATCATAATTACCATGTAAACAAGGGATTCACATGAAATGTAACCTGAAAAGCAGGGCTTGACGATTTGGCCCAAAATCTAAATCTAGATTAATTGAACATTTTAACTCAATTACAATTTATCAACGATTTTATTTATATATTTATTGATTGCTTCATAGTTCACAGGTAAGTTTTGTACAGTAAATATGCTAACATTTTACAAGTGAGATTTTGGAATGAAGGGTGCATTACTTGATTTTTACATAATTGAAGGAAACGCCACATCTATCTACGATTATTTATTGAACATCAGTGTTGAACAACTGAAATTAAAGCAGAAATAACTTACTTTTGGAAACAAAATAAATTTAGAATTGATTTATTATTACAAATAGTGACTCCACATGCAGAAGTGTTTTTAAAGGGAAAGTAATGTAAATAATCGACCTGGAAATTTTTTGATCGATTGTAGGTTATGAGTGTCGATTTCAATTAATTGCCCAGCCGTATTGGAAAGCACGATTTCCACAAAACCAGCATAGTTTCTACTTTACGGACAAAATCCAATGAGAGAAATGATGACTGTCTACAACAACAACAATTTTTTTTTTTTTTTTTTTGGATTTATTATCCCTGAGGAAATTGTCCTTTGCATTTAACCCCATTCACCCACAGAAGCAGTGGGCTGCTGATAAAGGTCCCCACAGAGCAGTGAGTGGGGACAAAACCTTCCTTATGGGTGCCTCAGTGGTGCCACGGACTGTCCTGAGATTCAAACCCACAGCCTTCTGATCGCAGGGCCAACTCCCTAAACACCAGGCCACCATACATAAATTCCAACTTCTCTGAAATTGTTTTGCTTTTGTTAAAACAAGATAATCACTTTTAAGACATGCAGAGAAGTCCATAAACGAGAGTCTATTTTCCTGCAGCTGGGCTTTAGATGGTGATAAACTAATACAGGAACACGTTAGGAACACTGTCCATTGCTGTAGACGGATTTCAAATTATTTTTGTTTTACTCCTTGCCACTCACCAGTGTGTCTGCATCCATGAACACACATTTGGAATAGTGTGTGAGTGTCCAGCAGTGGAGCTTGGTAAAGGTCACTCCCAGATCAGGCCTCTTCATCATGGCCAGGTTCGCAGAGTCCCCGCTGTCCAACACATCCACCAGCCGGACTTCATCGAAGATCTTATGAAGAACCGCCCTGCAGAAGAGGAGAGATACCGCAATTCAACTCAGATCCAAACTACTTTCACCTTTTTACCCATGCCTAAGCAGGAGAAACATTAAAGCACATTGTGATTATTAATAGCCACTTCTTATTGAAAGTTATGGAAGGTTTTGTGGCAGGTGCCTGCAAAACCATTTATAAATAAAATAAAATGAAATTAATATGCAGTTGCCAGTCATATGTAAGAAATAACAGATCTTGCCTTCCACTAATAAAAAGGACTCCCATCATTGGCAAAGATGTCTAAACACCAAGCAATTTCTGTTGTCCAAGTGATGCAACATTTGGAGAACTTGCACAAAGAGGCTTATAGTAAGTAGCAGGGAGAGTAGATTTAAAAAGAATTGATACTAGGGCTGTGAATTTATTGCGTTAATTAGATTATTGATCACAGAAAAATATAACGCGTTAACATTTTTCACACAATTAACGCTTTACTTCATCTTCCCGTTCAAAGCTTCGAGTAACAGCAGGAGAACCGAGTCCCAGGTCACTGCTGCAGCAGCCAGAAAGCGGAGTTCAGTTCAGTGAGATTTGGAAGATATGTCTTGTGAATGTATTTTGCGGATTCTGACTCTGAAGGGGAATATTTTCCTTTATTTATCTTCCGGCTCAACTCTGGAGCGCAGCTGCACGGGCATGCAAGGAGAGAGTGAACACGAAGCACAAACACACATTTATTTCAACACTTTACCCATCGGGAAAGTGTGTGGAAGTGGTATTTTAATCTCTATATCAGGCAAATGTGCATTCAGAAAGCTCAATGGGCTGAAAATGGACTTGGATACTTATTTCTTCGTTTGAAAGGAACGCCTACTATTACAAGCTACCATTTCACAACTTCACTACCCCCAAAAAATGAAAACCAAACACACAGCCTTTTAATTTCCTGGCCAGCTGGCCCCGGCCCGACCTGTTCTCCCAATAGCTAATTGAGACAAACCTACAAGCCCCGCCCCCTCCCCATTAGCTCACTGTGCAAACCAGCTACTCTCACAGTTCAGGAAATCAATGCTTACCCAATCGCATCGCTTCCAACCATTCCACCCCAGATGCTCCCCCATACTGCTCCAATTGTAAAACAGCACAAAAATCCCTCTAAACAATCTCATTACTTTTGAATTAGTGCTCACACAAACAAAGGAAACATTCTTGTCCCAAACACACTTGAATACTGAACCCCTGTTTACATGCAGGCCAAACAGGTCCCAGGTTCCCAAAAGCATCTGCTATGAGGTGTTACAGTCCTCTAAACTGGTAAAAGGAGTGTTCAGGGAGATGTTCGCTAGGGATGCACGATAATATCGGAATCATATCGATACATGCTTTAAAAAATATCAAAACACATATTTAAGGAACTTTATTCATTTTGCTGCACTTGTAATTCTATGAAATGTATGATTTTAATTCTCCATAATGCTTAACCAGCCATATTTACTCCAAATTTTGACATTTTATAGGAGATTCAAGTATCAGCATCAACAAATGTGCACATAAAAAAAAACTACGAAATTTTTCTACAGTTTCCATATTGGGCAGATCAATGGACAATTGTATGAACATGAGATTAATTCATAAAAGCACAATTGGCCTTTTGTCAGAATGAAAATGCATTTATTGAACACACAAACACACAAACACACAAACACAGGGCCTAGTTGGATCTGCAAAAAATAAAATAAAATATAAACAACCCCCCCCCATCACGTACCTGGATGGCTCCGACACGTGGGGTCCGATGAGGGCCACCAGCTTTCTGGAGGTCTTATGGTTTCTCAGGGACTTCCCCAGCACCATCGCACCTTTTGCATAGTTATCGTTCGTGGCCAAGGTGACGAATGCTTGGTCTGCAAAGGAAGAGTTGAGTCTCGTTAAAGAATGGTGTTAATATTACAGGCAGGCACGATTTAATCTGCATCTCACGGACCTGCCAAAGTCAGACTCTTAAAAAGCAATTACCCCCCTCTCAGAACACTCCCCAATTACCCCACTCTCGGAAAAAGAGACTTTTGTAAGACCCGTCCCTCTGGACCATGTCAGCTTGTCTTGTTCAAGTTTAAATAAGTGATCACACATTTTCCATGACCTAATGCAATCCTCATTCTTCACAAAGTCACCATTTTTACCACATTTGAGGTTACAATACAAGCACTCATTAACCCAAGGCCCACTGCTCTCCTGCCTATTGCTAAACAATGACAGCTGAGCATGGACAACTTCCATTGGTCACGTTTCTTCCCAAAAATGAATTTAGTTTAGAATGCCAGTTGAAGGGTTTAACATTTTAAACACAATTGTAACTAAACAGCCTCTCTCGTTTCTGGAAAAATGCATCCACAGACTTCTCTAGAGACTCAAACTGCATCCAGGTCCTCATGAAGGTGGAACTGACTGGTTAGCTTGGTTTGGGTCTTACTGTTAGCATTAAAATAAACAAAACCATCAGACAAAACCGAGGCTGATAGTTAGAATTCCAGATCAGAATCAGCATTGATCCCATTGAACCGAAACTGCTTAACTAACAAAAACTACCGTTATATTGCTTGAGGGATCATGATGTGAATGTATTTGTATGTAAAGTCCTGGTGTCTGACTTTGCTGATCTGGTATAAGCAGAGCAGTAATCAGAGCAGTAATCTGCCATACTCTTCCTTCAAGTAAGAATGAGTGAAAAGAACTGTTGAACACCTAAAACCCCTAATTCCACTCTTTATTCAAATAAATTAAACGTATCAATGCATTTAAATGTACTCACTGCTACCCCCTATAAACCTCTTTGTGCAAGAAGCTAATCGCGCAGTGTCAAAATTCATAATCTCACACAAAACTTTATTGATACTGAATGAATTTTAATGTTATGACAGCACAGACAGACAGACTGCACAGATTCACCAATACAAGCAAAATAGTTTTAAAAATAAATAAAAAAACAACTTTTTAATAATTGAGGACCATTTTATATCTTAAGTACGCCGAAATGCTGCATCATTTTTGCCCCTTACTTTAGCATTTTCTCCGCCCTTTTTCCACTGAGCTCAAAATTAGATGTTTTGAGAGGAGTTGGTCATTACAATTAAAATATTTGGATGATTCGAGATTCTTTGGCAAACAAGTAACCCCTGAAACGTCTGAGACTGAGCGATATAATTGCAATAAATGCAAGAGAATATAAAAGACCACAAATATGAATCATCAAATTTCTAAGAAACACGCATATAAACAACATTAAAATAAACGTGTAAACATTACAGCGAGCCATGTGGCAGCGGGAGTTCATGAGGAGTCCTGAGCTGGCTGGTTAAGACAAATAGATCCAGACCTACAAAACAAGGGCCTTTACTCACACCGACCGACAGACTGGGTCAGTTCCGCAGATTAAGCATCAGCACAGAAGCGAGGATTACATAATCTTGTTGTCTCCGTGTGGCTGATTCCCTCTCTCCCTCTCTCTCACACACACACACACGCCTGCTTCCACATGAAAGGTGCTTGACAATATCTAACTTAAAGACGCCCAGCACTGCCACGATTAGGACAATCAAAATCAGAAGATCACAGGAAATCGAAACGTTGTTCCGTTGCATTTCAAATGCACCGTGTGTTCTGAACGTGAACCCTGCACCATTTAAAGACACGGCATTTACACAAGAAACATTCTTGATCTATGAAATGAACTCTGAGCATTTATTGGGTCACCGAGACGCTTCCATCCCACGGCCTATCAATTTCTGCCCAAATTAGAGCAGCGGCACTGCTTGCAACATCCTCGCCTGGCCTTAAATTAAAAACTTAAGAATAGCTGAAAAAATGCATAAATTTAGTGAAAAACGTTCGCGCACTTTTTCAATCAGAGTTTGTCACTAGACAGACGTACAGATTGCAGACCTACAGGTTGCTGCCGTGAAGGAAGCACCAGCAAACCAAGAACCACCTCTCCCCCCCCAGCCTCTCAAAACAGTTGCCACACGAGATTACACGAGGCACGCGTACCTGCCATGGTTGCTTTAGACAAAAGTGCCGCAGTCCCGGATCCCCGCACGTGGATGCGTTACTTTCGGAGAGACCCAGCTGGCAGAGTGAGACTGTATTTATACTAGCGTGCAGGACTGCCGCAAATCAGCTCCGTCACGTGACCCACGTGGGCTCCCAGGCGCGTACGCCCACTTTCAAGGAACCCTCGTGTCGTCCGTGAAGAGGCTCTATTCAAGTCTCAAGGGGTCACGCCTGCACCCTACACCCTACTCCCTACGTTTTGAAGAGGCTCCGCCCACCACTGTGAAGAAGGTTCACTGGGACAGTGCACAGGTATGGTCAACAAATAATAATCATAATCTGCTTTGATACAAAATACAATAACCCTAACTCTTTTATTTTGCAAATTGTAAAAATACATTTCAACTTCATAGTGATCAAGAAAATCACAAAGGAGTAAATCAGAATGAGAATCAGAAAATATATATATAAAAAAAAATCTTACTCTACAGAAACACAGAGGACAATATAATATAGATGGAAACAATGCAAATAAAAAAACAGACAAATAAAACATGCTTTACATAAAAATCCTGGGTATAAATAATATAGATAAATAGCTTAATATTAAAAGTAACACAAATTGTGGTTTGGAGTTTTTCTCTATACTGCAATATTGCACATAACAGGGATCAGTAGTAGATAACTTATATGAACATAAACAGTAATAATGCACATGGGAAGAGTTTTTTTGCATTATTCCACAAGCACACAATAAAAGATGTAGGAGAGAGTTAAGAAACATTGAGGTAGAGAGCTAGAGAAGCATGTGAGGTACAATGAGGTACAGATGATGAGAGACAGGTGAGTTACAGTGAGGTAGAGAGACAGGTGAGGTACAGTGAGGTTGAGAGGCAGGTGAGATACAGTGAGGCAGAGAGACAAGTGAGATACAGTGAAGTAGAGAGAAAGGTGAGGTACAGTGAGGTAGAGAGATGGGTGAGATAGAGTGAGGTAGAGAGGCAGGTGAGATACAGTGAGGTAGAGAGACAGGTGAGATACAGTGAGGTAGAGAGATGGGTGAG
>JBBKCR010000134.1:4196122-4207150 GCA_037577295.1 Ladigesia roloffi | reverse complement strand
TTAGTTCACACAAACACCCCATCTTTCCATTCTCCTATTCTGGTCCGGCCCCTCTGTCAAATTTTAGAAACCATTGTTGCCCGCGAGTTAAAAAGTTTGCCCACCCCTGATCTAGACCCACTATTAACAAGACTCATTTTTTATGCAATATTAGACTGTACACGTTTTTGGCTAAATCGAGTTTGGAGAGAACATTTCTTTATGGGAATTTATTTTTAGCATGCAACAGATTCAAACATGGGCGCTGATAAATTTAAACACGGTGTAACAATATATGAACTAGAAAGAAAGAGAATAAATCAGAGTGGACTGCCACATTTGCCAGGTTTCTGCAATGAAAAGTTTGAAAACTTGTTAACGACAAAGGCAAATTTTATATGATGTAATGTATGGCTTTCTTCTAATTCTTTAATAAATTAACTTTTGTAGGAATGTTGATGGAGTAATGTACTGTGTTGTCACGAAATTCAAGAAACTCCAGACAAGATAATTAGCTTCAAAAATATATTTTCCAAGCAACCTGATATTACAATAAGTGAGCAGTAGTGTATATATATACAGATAATATATATACAAAATTATATACACACACTCACACACACACACACACACATTAATCAATAGACATGTAGCACGTTTACATGACACGATGTTCACCAACAATTTACTGAGCACAACACTGCAGATCTGTACACTGGACAAAACCCACAAAGGCACTACATTATCACTAGTCACCATATAACCACTGAACACCCAAAAGACTACAGTTCCCAGCAGCAAGCCTGTGGTGATGGGTTGCACACTTATGTCAACCATTTGTTTGTGCTCTTGTTGGATCGGATTGGTCTTTCATCAATGGCAGCAGTGGCCATTGACAGGTACTAATTAATGGTGGCAGGAAGTGAAACTAGAAAAAAGGAGGAGGGGGGACCCACAGGGGCGTCCATGTTGGCTCCACTCTCCATCTCCTCCTCTGGAGCCAACATGGGGGCGGTTACCAGCTACCGGGACAGACACACACCTGACACACCTGACAGAGAGGACTTAGCCAGAGCTCCAATCCCGTAGGCGTTGGAGTTCCGCTTCAGACGAGGCAAGATGGAGGTGGTGTCCTCCATAGACAGCTGACAGAGAGAAATGTCATGAACAGAAAAACAGTGGACAAAGAAAGGAAGAAATAAGAAAAGAAAGAAATGAAGAAAGAAAGAAAGAAAAAGGAAAGAAGTAAAGAAAGATAGAAAGAAAGAAAACAGAAAGAAAGATAGAAAGGAAGAAAGAAAGAAAAAGAAAAGAAAGAGAGAAAGAAAGAAAGAAAGAAAGGCACAATTAGTTAACAACATGCCATAATCACTGTCTCATCAAATAAGGTCATGTCATGGATTGTCCTGAAAACAAAATCAGGAACAAACTTCAATCAAATTAATAAAGCAATGTGAAATTTCAAACCTGATTAGTTATTAATTTTTAATCTTTGTCTCAGCATGTTCTTAACCACATCTTAAACCACACCCTAAAAATGTTCAGCTGCTTTTAAAGGCAACTCTAAAACAATTCTTAGTTTAAATTTTTAATTTTGCTTCACTTCTTAAAAAATCTATTTTAAATCCACTATTTTCTCAAAATAATAATATTTCTGTAGGGATTTTCCTAAATAATGATACATGTGCTTCAGTAATAAGTTAGTAACATTAAGAAACATTAAGTAACATAAAGAGAAATGAAAACAGAACGTGTTAAAGGGTTAAATCCAAAAACTCTATTTTTGTATTTCTCCAAGAGGAGCTGCGGCTCCATTTAGGAAATATTTTTATTTTAGATTTTTTTCTTGGCGAGCTCTTAAGCCCAGTTATATTGAAGCGATAAGGAGCATATCATTACTGTCACAAAACCTCATACTCCCACTTTAGCAAATTTTTTGTTTTTTTGGCATTATATGAAAATACCAGTTGCTGTTTACATTGGGTCACATATATCATGAGAATGGACCAATAAAAATGAACAAAACTACTATGAATTAAATCTCTTGTGAAGGTCCTTTTTTGGAGATAAGAGGTTTTGTTCTGACAGTGATGACGTATCAGTATGCATTCCAAACTCACACAAAAGTGTCTGTGTTTGAACCATAAATCCATACTGAAAAAGCTCAGACATTTTTCTCTGCTACACCCTGTAATGCTCTGAAAGGTAGAGACAACATTCACACTTCCTTCCCATCTTTATGTTGACACCAACTCTATGTGCATTACTCTGTATGATCCTCAATTATTATTGTAGTGCTTCCAAAAACATCAGCAGAATCCCAGATAAGACAGCAATGTCTATTAAAAGGCAGCTGACCCACAGTCCAAACAACCCTCACAGTAACAACGTACGGTGTTATTCAATGAAGAGATGTAAGCCAAGGAATTCTCAAATGCCATAAATGACAGCGTGACATTTTCAAATCTTGCCCTTGTGGAAGTTCAAATCACTGGCTTGTGTATCAACTGAGTACTGATCACAGCTCTCTCTGCTTCATGGCTGCCTTTAAATAATAGTAATCTCATAATACCAGTACAGGCAGTACAGTACATGAATTCTGGAGTCTTTATATATCTATCGGAACACCAATATACATTGTTGCTAGTTTTCATTTTCTCACAATATAAAAAAAATAATGGCAATCAGAAAAAAATCCAAAATACTTTTATTATGTTGTTATATTACATTCCAGTCACAGTTAAGCATGTGTTTCCTTTTCCTGTAAAATCTCAATTTAAAATAGGCTGAAGTAGGAAAATTAAAATGTAATCTTGTTTTGTCATAAATATGATCTTTATTCAAAACTGAGCAAACAAGTTCATGTTTGAGAAATGTATGCATTTGAGAAAAGCATAGGTGCCATAAACACTATAGCACAAATCGTTGGTTTGGCTTCAGCACTTTTCCCCCATCCGGACAACATCAGAGACTTAGAGCATTGCATCCCCCCCCATATTAAAATCCAATTAGATGGAACTGCAGTTTTTAAAGTCAGGCTATGCAGTTCTACATCTGATTTGTTATAGAATATTATGTGTGTTTCAGTCAGCTTTACAAACAAAGCATTATTAGTTCAGTGCAGTGCAGAGTGTGAATGATAAACATAAATGAATGTTCTATAGTCCTGATGGTAAATGAGAATCTCTTCTGGCTCTTCCCAGCATCTCAAAATTCTTGTCTTTGTGAATTGTAAGCATTTCTTGAATTATTTATGGGGTTTTTTGCCATATCTCACAGCACTAACTCATTTTTAGAACCAATAGTGTACTCTACAGATTTACCCATTCATCTCTGAATGATATGCTTGGTGTTATTTGGAGTGATGCCTTTGATGATCCTTAAAAAAACCCTCCAGTGAATGGTTATTTAAAATGTTCACCATGTCTTTTATTTAATATAGTACAGTTTTTGTAAAGCAAGGGTTAATTGTAATATTTAAAATATGGGCAGGTAAATTTATTCAACTGTTAGAACATAAAAGCTTTCATTGTAACTTCATGGTTCTTATCTATAATATTTGTACAGAGTGCATATAAATAATTGGGTATATCAAACTGAGTTTTTTTTCCAACAGCTTTTTTATTGGATTGGATTTATATTTTATATTGTTCTTGTTTTTCTCAGTCTGATTCTGAATCTTACATTCAGTTTATTTTTCCTTCAACAATTTTGATATTTTTCTCTACGTTTAGTAAAAGAGCAACAATAGAATCTACACTTTTCTATCTTTTTTTAACAAGAAAGATGTTACATTTAGTATATGGTTGACTATAGAAACTGTACAACTATATCTTCACTTATACGTGTTTATATCTGTCACAAGAGGAGCTGCAGTCTGTGATGGCCAGAGAGAAAGAGAATGATACTAAGAGAATGAAATAAAAATTAATTTTTGGTCTTGTTGGATCCCACTGTTCTTACACATTACATAAATATAACAAAAGCAGTGAGAAATCACATGATGACAACAAAACAGTAGAAAATCAGGAGAAATAGGCACGTTTTTGCATCAAAGTTAAAATCAAGCATACTTTTCTAGGTCCCTGCAAACCAGCTGCTCTAAGCATGCAAATGCAATGCGGATTTTGAACTAGGTCTCCATCTATCTTAAGGACAAATGGAGTCCGGGTATTCCCTAATCTCACCGACAACAAGAGGTGAGCTCGAGAGCCATGGCTAATTTGCAAGAAATTGATAATGTGCTAACACACGTAAACACCAGTGTGGGCCAGCTCACAGAGAAATTATAGGCTTATTTACAACTGTATAACCTATTTCTGGTTTCTTAAAAATGTTGTTAAAGCTGCTAAGCAAACATCTACCTCAGTATGAAAATTACTCACATAACTTACAGCTCTGACTTTGCTCATGTATGGTTTGATAACTTTATCTTTTGTTCCAAACTGCACTGCTATTTGTCAACAGCAATGGTTTACAGCCACTTTTAATGGAGATCCATTAGATCCCATCTCATTAACAAGTTTTTCCTGGGCTCAAGTGGGTGTGTAAGGCAGGGAAACCTTAAGAACCACTCAATATTGTCCATGAAATCATTGGACAATATTTAATGAATGTTTGCACACACAAGTGCAGCTACTTTACAGCTTATTCATCAACATCACAGAAGCCTTTTAGCTCTGACAAATGGGGTTTAATAGATATGTATTTTAAAACACAAAATACTTGAGAAGACTATGAAATCAACAGCTTGGCATGATTTACTGACATCAACTGATTTGAAAACAGCATGTCTTTTAACAATTAGGAGAATGAGACACCACAGTGAAAGTGTGAGAGAAGAAAAGCTATTAAAAGCATGCTTATATTTGTCTCACAATACAATTATAATTTTTAATCATATTAATATACATAATCTGACAGCTCATGACAGCATATGCTATGTGCCATGACATAGTTATGGTGTGTAGTAGGTTTTAAGGACACTGTTACCATTATCATATATTGTTTCTTGATTTTAGCTCATCCCTTATAAAAAGCATGCAACACCTATTCATCAAGTAGTTTTGAAAATGTTTTAGATTGATCCTACCAACCAAGAAAAAGCCTTTTTTATTAAAGCAAATAAGTATAATTTAATTGGAGTGAGGCGCAGTAGAAAAACAAATCTCCATAAACTAGAGCCAGCTGCACAATATTTTAGATAGCATCAAAGGCTCGAACACAGCCCATTACAGTTAATCAGGCTGGCACTCACCTTACACAGATGTATTCGTATACATATTTTGTGTGCAGTTCATTATATAAATATAAATGCTGCTTTCATATAAATAGGCCTATTTTGCATGAATTGCAATGAATTACATTCAATTGTGTTATTGCACTGCATTGTGCTCTCATTTAATTAAGAATCTCCAGATGAAAACCAGCGCTTGACAAGAGGGATAGTGGACAGAAAATGGATGAGGGAGAAAAGGGAGAGATCACCTCCTCACTTACATTGATTCCTTCCCAGGAAAACTCGGCACGTCCATGCTGAGGGGAAGGAAACAACAGGAGAAGGAGGATATCATGTCAGAAGCACAGGAACACAATAGAAGGAGCGAGCAAGAAATTTCAATTCATACCAAGAAAACAATAACCATATACAAGAGAAGTTTAACCTAAAAATATCAGATCTGCCTTAAATGACTGCCACTGATATGTGAAGATAGCGATGCCCAATCTAGTTCCTGGAGATATTTCAGTCTGGAATTCATGGGTCCAGCACACCTAGCTTCTGAATTTCTTCATTACCAGCATCAGGTGTGTTAAATTATGGCTAGGAGGGTGACAGATCTACAGGAACATGATCACCTGTGTTTAGAGTAAGATACAACTGTTAACATACATTCAGGTGAGAAATGCTTGCATTTACGTCTAGAATGCAACAGCCAATAATGGGTTCTAAAAAAATTAGCATAATCAAAACCAGGAACCAGTCTTTCTACATCTTATTTAACATACAGCATTTCAACTTGTTTCACTCAGCATATCAGTGACAGTCAAAGCTGATAGAAAACCAATAAACCTTCAGGTAAACTTCACTTTGAGGCAGGAGGAAGATGATAAAATGAATGGAGGTTCTCTTTTCAAGAGACAGAGAGAGAGAAAGCAAGGTAGAGAAAGAGAGAAAGTGAGGCAGGGAGAGAGAGAGAGAGAGTTAGGTTGCACTGCTTTGTTAAATGGCTGTAGTCAAGGCTGGTCCAGGAGATTAGGGGTTTTAAAAATCCACTTTGGTGGCTAACTAAACCACAAACAGAAATGACCCAAAGGTGAATAAAATTATATCAGATAGTGATATACTTGTGTGAGCTTGGTGCTGCACACTGATCTGTAACAAGGTCAAAAACTGTATTGCTTGGTGACTTTTGTGCCAATGAACTAATAGCAAAAACCCAGGAAACTCACTTACTATAAACAGTAAACACAAAAGTAACAATTACATCAGATAAACATATTCCACAGCATAGACTTACCCACCCATCTGTAGTAAAAAATAGAGTAAATAACTGGTGGAATTTATGAACTGTCTTCCACAAACTTTAAATCCACAAAAGTGGAGATGTTCTCAAAATGGTGTGTCATGTCATTTCTCTTTCATTTATTTATTCAAGCCACAGGGGAGGAAATGTTCATGTTTTTTTGCTTAAACAATGCAGCCAAAGCCGTTGTGCTACTGGTCTAAGGTAAAAACTGCTTACATGTATTACATGCATCAACTAAGGAGGACTGTTTGGGTATTTCTCAGGTTTTGTGCATTTGAAGACAAGGTCAAATACCAGGGGGTTGAGGCATCAAGGAAACATCTAAAGTGGCTATCAAGTTGAGTGTTAGGATAACGTCAATAAGACATGACAACCTAAACATACAGTTAGCTATCGATTGCTTACATATTGTACCCACAACAGTGAGAGAAACACCACTACCAGTAGAAGCAGCAAGAGCCTCTAAGTGTTCATTAGGACAGATCAATAGTGAAGGTCAACCAGAGGTCAGCTTCATATTAGCAGAGATGTGGGCGAAGCGCCTACACTGAACTGACTGACCTTGTTGGTTGGATCCTCAGGGTCTATCGATCAGAAACGTTTTCATCTTTGGTCCTTGTACCGCTTGCTTGTTCCATATAAATTTGCCTTGAACCCTAAAAGTACTCTAAGGAATCACAGCCCTACAGGGCTAGTCAAATAATTACTGCTGCCATCCAACATCAGGGAAAAGAAACCAGGAGAACATTTACAACAGCAGATTATTTTCAGCCTATGCCTCAGAAGAGGTAATTAATGTTAAGGACGGATTTATAGTCACTTGGAGTGGCATTGTAGCCAACAATTATTCATCTGGTGAGCATTAAGTAAAACAAAGCAAGGTCAAGGCAGGGACAAGGTCTTGAATTTTCTTAACACTTGTCAGTAAAGTGGCTGAAAATTAGTTTCCTGTTAAATGCCCTTGCTTTTTGACAGCTGATGGCATTGCAGCTTCCTACATACACCAAGACAGAAATGCAAACCAATTTCTCATTCGAGCACCAGTATTCCTCCAAACCCTGCACAATACAAAGCCACCTCCTCAGCAGCGGCCATGGATGACATCACTTGCTGGCAGTCTATCTTTCATAGCAGCCCCTTGGCAGGATATCAGGATCCAAAATGGCTGATTTTAAGCCAATCTCAGTAATGTGTGAGGAAGCCAATGGAGCCTGGAGCTATTGCCCTTGTGCGGGGAAGGTAGAGAGGTTGCAGAGCAAGAAGATGGATGGGCTTGTGTCTCCCAGAAGAGAAAGCCCGTTTATATGGCTGTACTGTACTGTAATGGAGGGCCTCTGGAGGCCAGCTCCTGTGGCCTTGGTGAAAAATTCAATAGTCTTCCTCCCCTGTAGAAGTATTATGTTATCTGGGCGTTGGCTAGCATGTGCCTAACTGCTTGTAAACATGGTACTGGAGTCCAATAGTTTATTTAAGCCACTCTTAAGCATATCACATCAAAATGGTGGTTAGGTCTTGGCTTTAGTTGATTAACCTTTTAGAAATGTCAATGAAAAAGGTAGGTAGTCTTTCAAGGTATGTTTTAGCATACCTACTAGAGAAAGAAGTGTTCATTAAAGGTATATTTCACACAAAGATTTCACTTTGACTGGCGATGTCATCTAAGAACTAGTTCAGTCATCTGGAACATGTGAATTCAATTCCCAGTACAGTTTGTGGCTAGGTGTTAAAAAAAAAACATAACCAGTCATCTCCTCCAGTCACTTGCTAAACAAAATGGCCTTCTCCATCTCTTGCATTCTCCAGTTTGAGGAGATGCAGTGGTGCTTCACCTGTTTTGGAGGAGACGTGTGCTAGCTTTCACCCTTGCATCTTGGTGGCTTTATAATCAGCGGGCAGAACTGGCAATGACTAAATTAAAGAAAGTGGACATAAGGTATAAAAAAAAAAAGTATAGCACTAGAATGTACAAAAACAAGTCTTCATTAAAGCTATTTTCAACACAAAAAACTATTAGAATGAATGGCATACTTTTTATTGTCAAATTTATGCTTATGAAACCTTGCTGTCTTTAAATAATTATAAAAAAGTTTAGCATCTTTATGGAGTATAAGTTACCTTTAAAATGTTATCGGTCAAACAGACCACATCCTGAGCCACGATATATTGAGGATAAGTTGAAGAAGGGTTTCTTACCTGCTCTCCATCTTTCCTTACGGGAACCGCATCTGCCGCTTGAAAAGAAAGGAAGGGAAAGGAAGCAGGAGGGGAAGATGAATTAGGAGGACAAGCTTACATAACCTCACTGACTCAAGCTAAGTCGAGCTGACAGTCTCTCTCTGCAATTTTTGCTGACATTCACACAAAGAGCTAAAATTAGGTTAATTATCTTCGCCAAACTGCCAACCCCCTGAGAGGAATGAGGTTTCTGACATAACGGTAAAATATCGCATCTGGGTAGAAATGACGAGAAGATAAGACAATTAGACTGGCTGAAATGATGACATAATTAATCATACTTATAAAAAAAATCTGGCCTGGTTGAGATAGACTTCCAAAAGATATTGTGTGAGGATTTAGCAAATTGATTTTGAGACCAAAAAAAGATAACAATGAGCAACATTCCACTTGACTTTGTGAGTTTATTACCCTAGTTTGCTTTTGACACCGCATGTTTCCACAGTGATCTCAGATGTGAGGTGGATTTTTGCAGATCTTACGGATAAAATGCAGGAAATTTGTCACATGACATTTGCGTACATCAAGCAGAAGGCCTTTTTTCACTCCAGTGATTCTAATGAGGGATCATTATGGGATAATCTGGCATACTTAACAATCAGAGATCATGTTTAAAATGATTACCAATATCATTGGATTTTTCTGACTATCAAAAAAATCCTATTTATGAAGAATGTAAGTGCACAAAATCAGGAAAAATCTCTGCATCTCCTTCATTCTATTCCTCACTCTCAATTTCTCTTTCTCTCAGACTAATTTGGACCTCTCAGAAGACTTAATTGCTGCTTTAAACATGTGTGTGTGTGTGTGTGTGTGTGTGTGTGTGTGTGTGTGTGTGCGTGTGTGTGTGCGTGTGTGTGCGCACTTGCATGTGTGTGTGTGTGTGTGTGTGTGTGTGTGTGTTAATTGCTGGGCTCTTTCTCTGTAAATACAGTGAAGCCTCTGAGCCTCGGGGCCAGTTCCTCAATCAGCTTCACTCACCCTGGAGAGAGAGAGCACACGGAGCTCTGAAGCTCAGGAGAAGACGAATGAAGCAGCAAGTAAAGGATGAACCATAGAAAGGCAGACAGTGGAAAAGGCTGTGATGAGTTAGTTAAAAGCTGATTAAAAACTAGAATTATGTATTTAAATATCTAGCCTAGCTGGGACATTTTTTATATTTACAGAAGGCTAACATTTTTATACGCTGCAGTTCAGAAGCTGGGAAACGTTGTTTTCTGTTATTTAAAACTCATTTGATTAAATCTGAATGTCCTCCATGATTTAAACTGTAACTTCACATGATTCTCACACGATTCAGATCGATTATAAGAAACCTGCTTTAGGTGTATGTATATATACAACCACTGCTGGTCCCGTTATCACTGTTCCCTAGATTCCAAAGTCTGTATCACTATATAATACTCAATAAAGAGAACAACATTCATTATAGTAATAAACAATTTCACACAATATATTATTAATTTTGCCCTGGTCTCTCTGCTCTGTAAATCTCTTCAAAATCATGAACCTTTAGACCATTTAATGTATTCCCAGTTCAGCTAGGGTAAAACAGCTGAAGACCCTTTAGTGAATTCTGGAAGTGTTAGAGTGCCCTAGACATTCCACATTATGTTTTTGGACAAAATAGCACATTATAATTTCCAGTGTTGGGAGTAACGCATTACAAACGTAACAAATTACTGTAATGTATTGCTTTTTGCTGTAATGTAAGGCATTACAGAACAAAAATTGGTAATATTTTACTCTGTACAAATGTCAGTAACGTGCGTTACAATGCATTTTTAAACCGGACAAAAAAAATGCTCCTTCATATAAACTCGCCAAAATCACAGCAAGACCACCAGATGTGAGATGTCCATGTAAAATGTTGTCCATGTAAAACTTCTTGTACTCAGACAGAGAGATGAGTAGGGTGACGTCCTCTTTTTGCCGGACATGTTCTGTTTTTGAGACCTGTGTCCAACATCCGGCTGGAATTTTAGAATCCTTCAGGATTTTGAGCTGCCTAAACATTTGGCACATTATAGGCATCTTTCATAACCTGAAAGTCCAGAATGCATGCCGAGATACACATTAAACATCTAACACCCCCGGGACCACCGCCAAGCCGGTAAAGAAAGTCCCGCTAAGGTGTCCTCTTCTTCACAATCCCAAATCTGGTCACCCTAGAGATTAGTGAACCCGGAACTGATCTAATGGCGGATAGTACTGTCACCTTCCACTGGATGTGTTATGAACTAATTGAGCGTCATGAGCTATATTTACATGGCCAAATCCATATTTC
>JBBKCR010000134.1:4157729-4168785 GCA_037577295.1 Ladigesia roloffi | reverse complement strand
AATGTGTCGTCACGAGCCACAGGGTGTAATTTCGATTTCTCTGTGCATGTTTTTGTACTTGGAAAGGTCTGACGCACGTCCACTTCCATTATCTGACTACCAGACTGCTACGGCTAAAGCTAAAAATCTGCGTTTGTGTTCTGCTGGAAAAAATGTCATCTTCGACTTGGATGCCCTGGGGGTAAGCAAATAAACATCAAATTTTTATTTTTGGGTGAACTGTCCTTTTAAGGTGTGCAGATTTTTTAAGTCTATAAGTGCCTTATTTCTTATTAATGAAGCATTGTTACTGAACCCTGCTCTGTAACTTTTAGTGTATTCCTGATTCCTTAGTGTCTTCTACCTGATTCAACTTATTAACTCATTAATAGGTCTTTCCTGGATTTTAATGGATGTGTTAAAGCAGGGTAAGTACAGTATAAGGATTTGAGAATGTAGAGGTATTGTATAACTTGTAATGAAGGTATTACTTATTATGTCTAAAGTCTAGATTAAAGCAATAATTATTTGCTTGTATAAAATGTTGTTAATGTCTTAGAAATGCATTAAAACAAACTTAATTTACAGAGTCTTGCAGCAACATTGAACAATAACAGGATAAATCCATGGGTCATTTTGAATTTCATATGTGCTCATTTTTGTCAGTGTAGCAGGTCATTTAACACAACTTTAGGCTAAAGCCCTAATGTTGTTTTTATTTTCTACAGGTCTGAGTTTTCCTCTCCAGCTGTGAACTTTGGGAATGTTCACCCTTCAGATGTGTTGGACATGCCAGTAGACCCCAATGAACCAACTTATTGCTTGTGCCATCAGGTCTCCTACGGAGAGATGATTGGTTGTGACAACACTGATGTGAGTTTATTATACTTTTTCTTATTATTCTTATTATTGTTATTATTATATATTATTATTACTTTTGATTCAGCAATAAGTAGGCCAATGTGAAATGGCAATATGTTATTGAAGCTAATAATTATATGCAACTCTTAAAATGAGGATTATGGCATTATGTGTGATACATGTAGAATTAATTTGTAGTGTGTTAAATGTGTGCATAATAAATTGCACTCTGAATTATATTTTGAAATGAATGACATTTATCCCTGGAAAATGTAACATTTGTAAACAACGCTAATGTTTGTTCATTGTTGTGCAATAAATTTAGTGATTAAATAGTAATAAGTATATAATGAATATATTTCTATTCAGTGTGCCGTCTTTATCTCTTGAATTAAAAGTAATGACATTTGTGAATTCCATTTAGAGCTGTGCCAAGTAAATTAGTAAATGTAGTAAATGTCAGTATGTCTTAGTATGATGATTTAAATCATATTTTGTGTTCTATTGAGTTCTTATTTTGAACATAGGTGAACAAATTGTATTGTCACCTGTTATCCAGATTAAGTGCAGCTGATTGTGTAAAATATTTAATATTGGTCTGTTTCTGTCTTCCAATATGATGTCATATGGTGTCAAAATTGGACTCCTTTTATTTCTTTCCCTACAAGTGTCCTTTTTAATGATATTATGTTATTGCAATATTTGTGTAAATGATAAACCTTTTTGTCTTCCTTTCTATCTTCCCTTACTCCCTCATTCACAGTGCTCCATTGAGTGGTTCCACTTTGCCTGTGTTGGGCTGACCACTAAGCCCAGGGGAAAATGGTGAGTTGTGATGTGACCCTCATATCTGAAACTGTAGATCTTGGGAGCCGATAAAGGAAGGAGCACTGAATTTATTTTTAGACAAATTTAGAGATTGACCAATATATCGGTTTACCGATATTTTTCCCGATAATTTTCCCGATATATTTTACCATAATCGGTTATCGGTTTTGTGATATCGGGTTTACTGATAAACATGTTTTGAGAATTTTGTGCATGATCGCCATTGCAGCACAACGTCTGAGGGGAAACTGCATGCAAATGCAAAGTATACTTACTTGCTTTCCTATATTTAGTAAACTTTTTTAAACATAACAGCTATTAATGCACACATTAGATGTGTTACATAAATGATTGATATGTGGTTTATGCAGCTTGTAGATATGTAGTTTGTGCACCATTGAAGACTTTAGTGACAGTACCCATTTTTATTATTATTATTTGTATTTTTTAGTGTTTTTTGTTCTTTCAGACCCCTAGTTTTGACTAGTATGTAATAAGGGAGTGATTCTAATAAATAAAACAGATTCTTCAGCTCAGTGGTGGTGTAATAACTGTGTCAAAAACAGAAGTATAATAGTAAATAAATATCGGTTCTGAATAGAGTTTAGATTCTCTGTCCAAACCCGACACTGCCCGAGCCTGGCCCGATATTTCCTGCCACTGTGCTTGGGCCGGGTCGGGCCGTGATCAAGCATTTGATTTTTTAAATCATCACACGGGTCGGGTTTAAATCGGGCTCGGCCCGATAATTACAGTTAATGTGTCGGGCCGGGCTGGGCTCGGGCATAAGGTGCACGGGCTCGGGTTGGGTCGGGTCTCATTTTTTGGGCCCGATCTAAACTCTAGTTCTGAATATAGGTTATCGGGCACATAAACATGCAAATAATTGGTATCCGTATCGGAAATAAAATATCAATATTGGTTGGTAACTTGACGTATTTCGATAAGGTGTCAAGGTTACTCAGAATTTTATTGCTTGACTTTTAAAAAAAGTAATTAAAATAAAAGCGAATGTCATGCGATTTGTTTGTAGTTTTCAGGGTGGCATGCATATTTTCAGTTTTTTGCACACATTTTAAAATCTGGGGTGCCCAGTTTAATCCACAGTTTAAACCTGCTATGAAAAAAGGGCTGTTTTAACTGCAGGTTTTTTTTTTTTTTTTCGTGCCTAATCCTTGCTTTGTTGGAAGAAAAACCTGCAGCCACTCCAAAACTATGATAACTCCATAACAAATATAATTGTCAGTGATATTAATTATCCTAGTTAGTTTATGCTGTTTTTCCATTTAAAATAAATACATATCTGTCTCTCTTTTGTAGGTACTGCCCAAGATGTTCACAAGAGCGGAAGAAAAAATGAATGCTCTCAATGGAGTTACAAAAGAAATCATGCATACACAGGCAGAGAGAGAGATGGAGAGAAAAATATGAGAGGCACAAAGTGTTTGAATTCCCACACCCCTAACTCCTTGCCCTCTATAGACACTAATATAGATCTGCTCTCTGCTTAATCTGGTGCTTGTCTTCCTCTCCTCTGTCCACACTTTCTTCTTTGTCTGACAGAAGGAGGGGTTTGATGGATGGTTGGATGAAGGAGCCGTTACACTTGTAGCTTAATTTATGGTTTTAGTAATGACCTTTGCTTTTATTGTGGTTATTATGCTTTTTTTATATGTATATGTATTTGATTTCTTCTTTGTTTTTTTTTTTGATGGTTGTTTGGTTGCCTTTTTATATATATTGTCATGTACAGATACATGAACTAAGCAGTAGATAAATCAGGGAGCACACTCTGTCCTTAACCATGGACATCCACTAACAATCCTTAGTTACTGTTCTTTTCCAAATGTTTTTAGTCAAACACTGGCACACAGTGCCCCCATAAGAAGTTAGTTCTCAGAGATTTTTTCAACTGAAACATTCTCAACTTCTGGCACTACTTTTTCCATGGTTCACACACAGTTGGTCATTCCATGCTCTACCCAGGAGTGTGACAATTATTAGAATGGTGGACAATCTTTGCCACTCGAGGGTGATCATCTTACCCACTTCAAGAAAGCAAAGCTGATTGAGAGTTTGAGCTTCTCAATTTTAAATTTCCAGTCTACCAAACTTAACACTAAACTAAACTGAGTTGAAGCTTATTGGACATATTTACAGTGCAAAGTTTTACTTTACAAACATTAACTCATGTGAGTTTCTTTTGTGTAGCCAGCTGGGCAGTAGATCGCATTTGTGGGCAGAGCATGGATAGGTCAATTTCACCAAACACATGTTCATATAAAATCCATATTAGCTAGGTTTTCCTGACCAGGTCTTCCTTGGATAATGAATATGGCTGGGGATTACGAACTTCACCTTACAAGCTGCAGAAAATGTAGCGCCCTGTTTTTGTGCTCTTACGCAAACATTTACTGCACTAAAGTCTATGGCTTTCACTTTCAAGTCTCAAAGACCGCATTTCAGGTTCATTCCGCAACTGGCTGCTGTGACAAAAAACTTCTCTGGTGCTCATTACAGTTTGCTACTCAATGAACTGAATCAGTCAAACAATACAACATTTCCGCTGGACTCTTTCTAGTGAATAACGTTAACACAAGTGGTACTGGATGAGGTGCTGCTTTCTTTGTCTGTATTCATCCCACTGTATTGTGAGCTATGAACAAAAATTGGTGAATATTGCTGTGATTGGCCTGCAATACGGATTGATTTGTATTCGGTTTGACTGGATTTTTGGTGCTCTTGAAGACATTAGTGAATTGTTCAATTCGGTTCACAGGAATGAATCAGACGGTTACTCATGCTGATCCCTCCATCATATGGCTGGCATTAGTGTTGGAAGTTTGCATAGAAGATTTTTTTCAGTGGTTTGGATGCTCTTTGTAAAACTTGGCTCCAAAATTGCATACATGTTTAATTTCTTGTATGTTTGAAGTATTATTACAGCATTATGACTAATAACAGCCTTGTGATGGAGTGCTCATGAAGCCTTGTAATGTTACTTTGTGATTTGGTTGTTACAGATGTTCTAGCGAGTACTGTATTGTACTAATGTCAGATACTGGGTTTTGTCTTCCATGTTCACTGAACAATGCCTGATGTCTGAATCCAGAGTTTCCTTGTGTTTTCAGAGTTCAGTTGTAGTTTTCAGTGTATGTTTGGCTCACTTAAGATGAGTTCTTGTAAGCCAATATGTGTTTTTTTTCCAATGTTGCAAAGTTAGATCAAATAGGAGGTACACAGAAAGTAATTAGGTTTGTTGTAAAACAGTTTGTCATCACCTGGAGAGGACAAAAGGCATAAGTAAATAAATTTGGATACTTGCTTCCAGTTAAAAAGTGCTTCTAATGCTCTTTTCTAATGAAGCATGCAGTGGGACATTCTGTGAATATCCACGATACGCTCAGAAAAAGCATTTTAATGTATCACGGTGATAAAAATCCATGAAAGGACAGAATTCTTTTGCATAAAGCAGTGTCATGTTTTGTCTTGACTCATAAGACAAAATTGTATTTAACAGCACAACCATTGACGATCACATCTGTTCGCTAGAACAGTACGTATGTGGTTATAGATATAATGTTTTAAAATGGACTACAGCAAGTCAACTGATGTGAATTCATGCAAACTTTTGTGCACAATTTGTGTTAATGTGATTTAGAAATTCTTTGAATTGAATAACAATTTTAGTCAAAACACCTGAAGGTGGGATTTACCACCCTAATTTGATCTAAATAGAAATTGATGGTTCTAAATAGATACGTTGCAAGCTTTCATATTCATATTTTACCCAGTGAACTGCCACCTCTTTAATGATGTCCCTGATCTTAACTGTTCTGCAAGTCACAAATTTGCGTGTTAGCTGGAGTTTACAGTTGAATAATTTGGTGAAATTAAGTGATTGCCTCATTTTTGTTGAATTTTTATTTGCCAAGATATTGCTTATTAATTTCTTCTTAGAGCCAGTGTGGTGTGGCCTGTCCTGTTCTTGAATGAGACTGCTGATTCCTGTGCAGAAGTATTGCAGCTCCACCACATGGTGTCTCCCTTTTTTCTTAACCATCATTAATAAAATTTTCATTAAAATAGCTGATTGTATATACATATTTAGAAGCATCTAAAGACGTTCATTTACAGAATTATGAAAGAACAGTGGACCATTCTACCAAAATAGGACAAAGTGCTGTTGTACATCGCTGTGTAACTGTTTAAATAGTTCTAATCATAACCTCTCACTACTTTTACATTTCAAACATTGGTTGATAGTATGTCTCCATAAAAATGAAACTACCACATACATTTGGTTATTAGTCAGCAAACCTACAAATACAGCAATAATTATTACAGAATTATTTGCCCTACATAACGTAAGTTTACGGTCAAACTTGATAATCAGGTTTTTTCCACAACGTGTTCACAGAATGTGCTAAATGAATGAATTGTCATGCTACAGCTTGGTTGGACAGCAGTTGAGAAATGAAATCTCCAACAAGTGGAAATCTAATTTCTCCACCTTATTGCACAACCTGGAGAGGACCCACAATAGTTGGAGAGCATAAGGGTGATTTTACAATGTTTTCCAAGTGGAAAACTAGATGAAATATTAATGTTCTGTGCCGGGGCGTAGCACACGGGGTGGGGTGGGCAGGATTCAACACCCACACTTTTGTTAAAATATATTGTATTAAATTGATTAAATTGTATTTATAATTTGGCATCCCTATCTCAGAACCCCCACACTTTTGGAAAGCTTGATACGCACCTGTTCTGTGCAATTTTTTTGGCACAAGAAACATTCTTAACATACGCTTTGTTTTTTATCTGGGTGACTCTAAATCTTGCCGTGTTCATGGAAGTGTCTGGATTTTTATTTTATGTGGTTTGAGTGATTCCTTCAGAGACTAAACCTCTTTGTATAAACATGGTAGCATGGTGAAAGTTCAAACATGGACACCAACAAATGAGCTGGTAAGCCACGCAATTTAATCTGAGAATCTGAAAATGCTAAATTTCCACCAGTAAACCCACATTCGCACACGCACACAGACAGGTATATAAACAGTTCTGGAGTACCAGAATACTCACGTGAGTTGAGTTGAGGGCTGAATCGAGCTGACATGAGCTCAATATCTGGTGCAGAGGAAAACCTAGTTCCTGTTCATATAACTTACATGAGTCAATTCCAGTGTCTGATGACATCACATGACCTGGCATGTGTGAGAGTACCCCCCCTCCAGGTCTGGCACCAGATGGACAGTAGTGTTGGGTGAGGGTGTTGTGCCGGATGAAGGGTGGTGTTGAGTGTAGCAACAGTTGGCTCATTGAATGGCAAAGCAAGCTTGGTTCCAAAGCCATTGGCACCTGCAGTCTACTTGTGGGGCCGATGGTACGTCAACCTCCAGCTACTGGTGTTCAAATACCGGAGGCTGGAAACCATAGCACACCACAAATAGGCTGAGTCCAGTGGCTGATGAAATGAGAAGGTTGTGGGATAGTTCTGCCCAGAAGAGGTAGCGAGCCAAGGAGCATCGGAGGAAGTGCTCCAGTTGTTGGTTGGTCTGCTTGTTCTGGGCAATAATCTGAGGGTGATATCCAGATGACAACTGGAAGAGATGTTGACCAGACGTCAGAAAGTATACCAGAACTTGGCCGTAAACTGGGGCCTTGAACTGGACAATGTCCTTGATTGACCCATGCAATCGGACTACGTGCTCAAGCACCAGTTCAGCGGTGGTTTTTACTTTTGGGAGTTCTGTCAGAGCCACCAGGAGCACAGCTTTGGAGAATGGTGTCTATGGTGTTCTTACTGAAAGAGTCGGGTAGACCTGTGACAATGTCCAGGGATGTATATGACCAAGGTTTTCGAGGGACTGGCAAGGGTTGTTTGTCACCAGAAGTGAGTTGATATATGGACTTGGCTCAGGCACATATCAAGCAGGCTTGGACGTAATCCCGCACCTTTTTAGACATTCTGGGCCATCCGAAGGCTCTTTGGAGTAGGCTGAGGCTGTGTGTAGTCCCTGGGTGGCCAGCCAAGGCCGAGTCATGAGCCAAATTGAGAATTTAGGTCAGTGGAGATGAAGAGTAGACACTGTGGATGGAGGTTCCTGGCTTTGTCCCTGGCAGACTCTTTTTTCTATCCTGCACCGGAAAGGAAACAGAATGATTTGTATTGGCAAGACAGGCGCAAGGTCCGTTGAGGGGTTCTTCGCCTGGTTTTGTCAGGAGAGTGTATAAGTCTTAGACTGTTTTGACACCGGATCAACATGTTCTTGTGTACTTGGATTAGATACAATGTTTACAAAAAAAATTGAAAGTTTGTTTAAATATGATTTGATTAAGGTCTCACAGAAGAGTGCCCACCACACCTGCCTTTGGTTGCATTGTTTGGCTTGTTAGATTGTCAGGAGGTTTTGTGGTCAGTCCAGACATAGAACTGCCACCCTGGAGCCAGTGACACCATTCCTCTAGAGCCCTCATCATGACCAGCAGCCACGATCCTCCACCACCTACACATCATTTCGTGTAGAACATTGTTGATCAGTCTTTGGAAAGCTTTGGGGTTTATGAAGGCTGTCTTCCACTCATTTCCCTTTCTGATGCAGACCATTATTGTAAGCACTCCTTAGGTTCAGCTGGGTGAAGTATTTGGCATCCAAAAGAGCATCCAGAGTGGTGTTACTGAAAACCTCCGCCAAGTTACGGTATGGAATGGGAATGATCTCTCAGCCAATATCGGAGCCCTTGGACTCCCCTAAGCATGTCTCGGCCTTAGTTTTCAGCTGACAGTTCAGATGAGTGGATCATGGGTGACGAGCCAGATTGATGGGAGGCAAGGTGATTTTGGTGAAGAAGAAGGAGATTGTTTCAGAATGGTCATCAACTATCATGATGATGGGCTTTGTTTGTTGGGTGATGGGACTGTGTGAGAGGGGTCTACTGTCAATGGCTGTGATGGAAACAGGCAGAGAAAACATCTCAAGATATATCCATAACTGGGCAGCATAAACCTGATCGATAACATTGCCAGTCACACCTGAATCAATGAACCCGGAGGCCATGATCTGTTCATGTCCAAGTAGGAGACATACCTGAAGGAGAAGGCGAAAAATTGTCTGAGGTAGGCAGGAGTTTGCAGCCAGTGTGCCATGTGAGTTTCTTCCACTATTTGCATGGTCAGACCATTTCCTGGGAGGAGAGGGCAGATGGCTCGGTGGTGATAGGGGGAGACGCAATAGGCACAAAGCCCTCATGATAGTATTGTGCGTCCACTGTTGCCAACAGGTAGGTGTGTCCTAGCTGCAGTGGAGAGACGCAGTGGAGGTAGCAGGTGATGATGATGAAGAGTCAGGAACCAAGTCGCTGATCCACCCTCGGACCACTTGGAGATAAACTGTGTGAAGAATAGTGTCACTCTGCACGGAGAGCATGTGGAAGTCTGCAGTATATTTGCTGACACTGCTATCTCCCTGTCTTAGATGGTAAAGGCCAGAATCAACCTCCACCTTGCTCAAAGTGGCCTTAATTTCTTTGGTGAAATTTTGGTATGAGAATGCACAGAGACTCAATGCCTCTGCATAGAGGTTCCCCACCTCCTGCTTCAGGTTTACAATTTCAACATTCTGGTGAATTATCATCTCCCAAAGATGAACGATGTCCACTGGGCTTACTTCAGGACTAGACATTCTGTCACAGAGGCAGACAAGAAATGTCTGATGAGTAGAAAGCCCAGAGAACACTCTTCATCAGAGTAGAGATTTCCACCAGGAAACCTGCATTCTCACATGCTCACCGACAGGTATATAAAGGTTTCTGAAGAACCAGAGCACTCATGTGAGTTGAGTTGAGGTCTGAATTGAATTTGCAGACTGATATGAACACAATGTCTGGTGCAGAAGCAATCCTTATATACCTCACGAGAGTTAATTCCAGTGCCTGAGGATGTCATGTGACCTGTTGCATGTGACACTACCTTCTCTTGACTTTCTTCCTTACAGTACTTTTCTGTCTGAAATTATACACTTTACTTTAATGATCAAGTTGTCTTCATTTGTGCTGGCTGAACAGAATAAAAATAACATGCATTCTCTGCAGAACATAACCTAATCTCTCTAAAATAAAAATCATTCTGTGTAACAGTGTATGTAACGTGAGGGCTGTGGCACTTTTTCAAGCATGTATAAGCCGAGTGCAACATCTACCAGCACAAATGAAAGGTTGTGTTCGTCTTGCTCTGGGTCCAACTTGGTGTCGAAAATGCCCCACCTGTTTTCTGCCTTTTTCACATGTCCCAGTACTTTTTGGAAGGAAATAAATAAATAAATAAACACTTTAATTGGTCTTAAGGATTCTAATCTTAAATCTAGAAGTTAAACGGACAATTTAAGCATATATTTGCATAAAAGGGGCAGAGGCTGAAATGAGTTGTTTTGAAAGGGACCAAAACTGTAAAGAATAAAGCTGGTGATATCTCTTCATGTGAGAGGGATTTTGTGCAAAAACTTCACAATCATGTTTTGTATAGCCCATAGACCAATTATAAATTGTTTTAGTTTTTTAAGTGAGCTAGGTCCCCTTTAATGGGTTCCCTTTAAAGAACATTTTTGTTAAAAAAAACCACTCACACTATGTAAACATAAACCATGACAATAAACCCTGGCAAAATTGTTAACTGTGTAAATCCCTGTCAACTGTGTTATACAGTTGACATTTCTTTCATGTTAACATGTCACCTCATGACCTTAATCAAATCATGTTTAACAAATTTTCAACATTTTTTGTAAACATTGTATGTTGATAGCATAGTTGTTGAACAGTTAATAATAAGACTGATATTCAAGAGGAGGAGAAGAAATGTAACAGCGTGCATTTAATATTCATGTGGTGTTGGTTATGTAACTTTGGAGCAAATCATTGCTGGAATATTTTAATGTCAGTGAACACCACCTGTTTAATGTTTAAATTATTATTTAGAACAACAAATGATAAAAATCCATTACCATAACCAAAACTGTTGAATCAAATTCCAGTAGAGCATATGCATGTTCTACTAAATAAATGATGGAACCTGAAGACTTTTTTTGTGTAGAATTGTGACTCAATAAATTTGATTACAGTAAATATTTAGTAAAATTGATCAATTCAACCTGCGGATGACATGTTAATTATAGTCTCCAAGTCTTTCTGGAGCTCTGTCTGAGTGGTCTATCCTTCTGACTCCCTGGTCTCTTGTATGCAGTGGCGGAGCTAGACTTTTTTACTTGGGGGTGTTAGGGGGTGGGCAAAGCTATTTAATTGGGGCCAGTACATTCCAGGGGGGCACCACTGCGTATATCTGTGTATAACCTACATATTAAAAATCCCGCGCTAGAGCAGCTACCAGCGGCTG
>JBBKCR010000134.1:4116203-4129887 GCA_037577295.1 Ladigesia roloffi | reverse complement strand
CCTGTCCCCATCTGCAGATGTGTTAATAAATCTTTCTTTTGATACAATTTGAGCGAAATGGTGTTTGTTCCTGCTAATAGAATCTCTTCCACCCAGCCGATTCATCCCTGGCTCAAAAGGGGCTAAATTCCCCGGCACACACAACATGAGAAATTTATTGCGCACGCAGACGAGAGAACTCTTTCGCACGCACACACACCATGAGAAAACTCTCACATGCACGCAGACCCACACCACGAGAAAACTCTCTCGCGCACACAGACCCACACCACAAGTAAACTCTCCCGCGCACGCAGACCCACACCACGAGAAAACTCTCTCGCGCACGCAGACCTACACCACGAGAAAACTCTCTCGCGCACGCAGACCCACACCACGAGAAAACACTCTCATGCACAAAGACCAACATCATGAAAAATCTTTCTAGCATGCACACACACATGCACACCAAGAGAGAACTCTCTCGCGCATGCGCACACACACGCACAGCAAGAGAAAACTCTCGCACACACAGACCCACACCATTGAAAACTCTCTCGCGCACGCACACACGCGCGCACCACGAGAGAACTCTCTTGCACACACGCACAATACGAGAAAATTCTCTTGCGCAGGCACACATCATGAGAGAAATCTCGCGCGCGTACACACACACAACAGGAGAGAACTCACACACTCGCACACATAAAACAAAGGCAACATTTATAGTATTACTTTATCTGAAAATAGTGAATGGTGATCAGGGAGCTTACATTTCAGTTATATAATCTGGAAACATCAAAATCGGCATCAGTATTGGCTGATCACCTAGACAAAAAAATCTGTACTTGGTATCGGTTGCAAAAATCCTGATCGGAGCATCACTAGTATGTATGTATGCAATTAACCAGCAGATTACTAATGGGGTACACACAAAGCCTATGTATATTTTATTTTGAAAAGCTGTGTAGTTCAAAGGATATAGGCGGTTGCATCCACCAGAGGGGAAAGTTTTTTTAACCACAGCTTCTAAAGCTTTTTGTCTTAAACTTTGACTCTGAGTCTTTTCATATTATCACCATTTCTATTGTTTGCTGAACATTAAGATTATAAATAAATATATTGTGCAGGGCACCAATAGGTTATTCTAATGCTCTTAAGACTTAATATTAACAGTGTTGTACCTGGGAGCAAATTACAACCAATATTTTGAGCCATACTTAACAAATCTTAAAACACCATGAAATATAACATGCCGATAGCTCCATGCCAACATGCCAAGTTTGGATATTCATATTAAAAAATAATTATTATTTTAGGGTTTCTTTGAAATGAATTATCAATCGACATATATTTCACAACAACAGCACTGTTTTAATTTAAGCTGCATTGCCAGGAGTTTTAAAAGCCACATTCCCAAATATATTTAACAGTTTAGTATACCCGGAAAAGAGTAAGCAGTTTGATATACCCTTAAATATAAGATTCTTGCTTGGGAGGTTGGCCTGTGTTCCTCCGCAAGATATTCTTCTTCCTGTAGCTTCTTTATCATCAACCTCACCACATCCTCATGAAACTCTTTCTGCTCAAAAAGACAACCGCATATTTTAGACCAAAAAACAGTAGGGCCAAAAGAACAAATACAGTTTTATAAAATACTCACAGGAAACGCAAAACACTAGAATTGAAAAATAAATGTAATAAGACCACAATAACATTACCTGAGCAAGGCAGAACTTAAAAGGGTTTCAAAGTCAAGACATAGCTGATAGAAACCGCTACTTCAGGCCTTTCCTGCTGGTATAAACTTAGTCGACCTGACTCACCAATGAAGTGTACAGGCCTTCCTCAAGGTTGCGTTCCACAGTACGAAGATCACAAGCTTTCCCTTTGTCTTTAATACACTCAGCATCGGGATAGGCCTCACACTGTTCAGATACAAATACAGTTTACCAAAAATTTCTCTAAAGAACACCAATCAGCAAAATTTCCATTATAAACTACTACATATTATTAGTAGATATGACTAAAGCAATGGGAAACCACACTAAACGGAAAGACAAAAAGACCTCAGAATAAAGTGAGAAAAAATGCTAGAGAAATGTACCTGTGTGCAGCTTTGGAGGTGGGAGGAGGCAGGAGAATCCAGCAAGCCACTCATGACCCTCTCCAGACCGTCCCTTAGTACATCCTGCACAACATCCCGCCAGCCACTGGGATGACTCTTACTGCAGGCCGCACAAGAAAATACCAAACTCTTCCCCCGCAACCTGCTTAGAATCTCATACAAGTCATCTTATGTTTCATGGTGGGCAGAGAGAAAGGGAATGGAGAAAGGTAGAATTTGAAATGAAGAGAGCTCACATATCACCTACATATAGACATAAAATCTCAAAGCAGCATGTCCTCACACTATAATTTGTCAGAGCATCAACTGACCACAATATTCAGTTATAACATGCAGCCTAGAATGCATGATCATGAGAAAATGCTAAGTGGTACTGCATGGTTGCAATAACTGTGGTTGTTGCTAGGTGATGATCATATCTCTGCAAGTGGTTGCTCAGCTGTAGTTAGCTGGTATTTATGATAACTGTAGTGGTTGCTATTGTATTGTTAGGCGTTTACCATGGTTTCATATGGTTTAGATCGTTTTGGATTTACCACGGTTTATTTCACCATTGGCACTGCTGCTGTGTTTGGCTTAATTTGGCACTGTAACATATTTATGTCAGCTGTTATCTTCCTGTAGTTCACAAAGTGGCATGATGTCACAATGGCCAAAAATTTTACCAGACATCAAAAATCCTATACAAATATTCACTGGAAGTAACGCATGAGTTGGAACCGTGCCAATATCTCAAACAGGAGGAGAAGGAGAGCCATAAAAAGGCTTTAAAAAAAAGAAAATATTAAACAGATACAAAGACACTTACCTGTGAGCCCTTCACACTTTGGATGTACCCAATGAGCACAACGTGCACACTGCATCATTTTGCTGTCAAATTCATGTTCTTGGTAGCACTTGAAACACACTGTGCAGAAGTTACCTGAAAACATGGGGAAAAAATCATTAACATGTCACCAAAACAGGAACTAACAGTAAAATATATAAACTAGTGCTGCCAAAATGAGCCCTTACAATATTTCCAGTTTGGCAATCACTAATAAAGCTAATTATGCTTCCAGTTCTAAACAGATGGCATACAGCAAGTCAACTACTCTTACCTACAACCAAGTTTCAGCAAAAACCTACTGATTTGGTGAGTAAAGATGGAAAATTCAAATTGTGATGGACTCCAGGCTGTCCAAGATAAGAACCTGGCTAAACGGTATACTCTGCCATGTTTTGGTTCATTAAACATTTGCAGGGCAGCATGAAAATTAGTTTTCTTCATAACATTCATATTTATCCAAGCAGCATGTATGACCTACACATCTCCCAGATTAAATAAAAATCTTGTGACTAGATTGCTGTATATTTTTTGCACATTGTATTCAACAATCCTGTCAGTACAAAAGCCATCAAATGGCATTAGGTAATCAAGTCAGTACAAAATAGTAGCCAACAAATGACATTAGGTAACCCAAAATATGCTAGGACAAACACCAGCATTTTGAAGCTATTCTCAAGAAAACTAATTACAACCCAAACATCTCTCTCACAGTGTTGCACTATTTTGTCTGAACAAAAAGTGCAACTAAGAACATTGATTGGCATTCTAACAACAAAATAGTTTAACTTGACTTCACCTGTCATCTACCTCTTCACTGGCTTCCTTATTTGCCAATTTGGGTTTCCACAGAGAATGACTAATGCATGTGTGTGACTGTCCTACGTTTCTTTTTTTTTTTTTTTTTTTAAAGTTTTTTAGCAAAAAGGTTTTGTATTATCAACAAGAAATTAAAACAGTATCGTAGCATTTTAATAATATAAGGCAAAACCTTTGCTATGGAGGCTGCTGCATTCATTACAGAGATTTAGATCATGATTCCAGGTCAGCTCCCAGGACTTCCCCGGAGTCACCCCACAGCTCTTGCACCGAATACACAACATGCATACCTACACAGGGACAAGGCATTAATCAATGAGCTGCAAAGGAGAAATGTATTGCAATTTTACCCATTCTAATATTAGGTCATACCCATGGCATGTTACTCCTGACTGGTTTTGGATAGGTGGGTCCAAGACAGGAAGCATGGTAGCAGTGCAAGCACATTCTACACTGTAAAACAGGCTATAGAGAATACGCAAACATGTCATTTTTGTAATTGTAATAATGCACTAAAGGCACTTGTTACTATAGCCTTATTTTCAGCATTTAGGGAAAAGTCACAGCTCATCCTCTTAAAAATGAATGGAAAAATATACAAGTGTTTCTGTGATATCTGTTTCATGACACATGCAGTTGAAAAAATTACTGTTTACATTTTTATCAGGAAAGTACAGGTGTATTTGGGTTAGAACATCAAAATTTCTTGAGAATATTAAGACATGGTTACTACTTCAGTGTGTACTGAATTACTCAGTATTAAAAACAGAGCACAGTTAGTCCTGTTTAACTGAATATTGTCCATCTCTCACCTCTACCTCTATTCTTGTATTTTGCATATATGACGTTATTAATATACTTTACGAAGCATACTTCATGTCCTGCATCTAGAGTTCACAATGAGGCTAATGATAAGCTGTCAGAAAGATATAATGGCATATTCTCATATTGCATGTGTAGCCTAGACCAATGGTTCTCAACCTTTTCAACATTAAGGCACACCTATTTATCATTGCATGTTGCCGATGCTCAATTGGCCACATTAGATGATATTAAAGAACCAAACTGCGGAACAATGGCCCATCTCGATTTAAGATTTGCAGCCCATCAGTGGTCCACGGCCCAGTGGATGAGAAACGTGGGCGTAGACATTGCTCTAGACAGCATTCCCTACATTTTGAAGTTAACATCAATATGTGTTATGCATACAAGAGCTTTCACAATTAGCTGTCATAGAACAGCCCCTTATTTGCATCAATCTAGCACAAGCATCAATCTAGCATAACTCCACACTGTTTCTCTCCTAAACGCACTGGCCCTCAGTAACTGACTTGTAGCTGTATTGCCCCCTTTTGTTTTCATCTCTTGCCACGCCTGGTCAGCATCAAAGGCTTCAAAGGCGAACAATGCAGTTTAAGCAGCAATGCAGCAGTGCAGTGACCCCTTCTGGTCTATAGTTTGAATAATGGGAAGCTTCTTCCAATAGTTATAAAGGTACAAAGTAAAGTGTTGAAAGGTTTCTGCTGAGGCACTGAGTGATGTCTTTTATCTTTGGGCAAGACTGTGAACATCAAAAAATGAATAATGCCAAATGGCACAACCCTTATCAAGCAGCATAAAATTATGTACATTGTGCTTTTCATGCTTTGTACATTAAACAGTGTGCGTAAAACAATCAAACAACAAAATCATTTGAAGACAAACTCAAAATAGACTGTAATCTGAAGCGAAACACTGGACCATGCCTTTTTAGAATTATAAGATGTTCACTTTAAACATACTGAACCAAAGATGAAATGGGATGCAATGAAACCAGTATTGCGCCGTAATGTACGGCCAATTTTGGTACCTTTCCGTGTTTGCTTTTACGGCCACAGACATGGCAAAACTTGCAACGCCTACAACACCAGTTTTCTTTGTTGTCTTTCTGTGGACGTTCATCCACTGGAAGACAGAAGCGGTGGAAGGGCTCACAGCACATTTGGCAAAAAACCATCTGTAAAACAATTAAGACCAGAGTTTACCTCTGTCTCACATGCTTATTTTAATCTTAATTCTACCTGAAAATAAGAAATTGAATTGTTTCAATAAAACAACACAAATAACTAAATTTAACCTTAATTATGTGGCCAATAGTGGTGCAACGGATCGCTGTTGGTCTGTGATGTGAACGGAACTCTCTCCTCGATTCAGCACGCATGTAATCCGAAGATTCGAAAAAAGAAAAATAAAAAGTTTGTGGTGCGCGTCAGTGTGTCAAGCAATAGCAGTCCAAGTGGAGGAGCAGAGGACCTTGAGTCCAGCATCATGTAGATCTCTTGTATGGGAGCATTTTGGTTTCCACCTTAAATATTTTGATAGGAAATTGAGGTGGATAAATGGTGGACAAAACCACCACAGTGGACCTCGAGGGCAACGTAAAGCTACGTGACCGGGGCCGCTCATTACATAACAGTGAACTGGGAGATATGAAGCCCTGTACTGCAGACACGCCCCATTTGTTAGAGTGTCCACAAAAGTGTAGACATCCTCGTCTTTTTGGAAAAAAAATTGTAGTCATAAGCGCCCGTCTGCTTTGCTTTCATTCTTCTTTGTTGATGTGGATACAATGTGATGTGGCTTTTAATTCAATACTCCATGTTCAAAATAAGAAGCATTAATACCTTAAATTGCATTTTAAGTTGTTTTTGATTGTGTCCACATCAAAGTAAATAATTATCATGCCCTACATTGCAACCTTATTTGTTTTTATATAACTGCCTGGAATGGGTCTTGAGTTGAATGTTTTTTAATGGGCAAAATACTTCAATAAATAAATGGAGAGTTAAATTTGACTTGTCTTTTTAATAAATCCGATCCGTGACTTAAAACCATGGTCCGATTCGAACCGTGAGTTTCTTGATCCATTGCACCACTAGTGGACAATCAGTCAAATTTTATCACTAGAGTACTAAAGTACTATTAATCATGGTATAATCTCCACTGCTGGTTGTGTGATTGCGCTTACATCATGAAGACCTTTACTAGCGCAGAGCAGACACACGCAATCAGGTGTGATCGGAACTGATGTCAGTATACTCAGTCCGCCCATCGCCCAAACGTTCTGAATGTGGCAGTCCTCCTGAAAAAGTTACCAACAGCAGATGTGAGCTTTTAAAAAACATGTCTTTATCAAGTGTTGTTGCACATCTCACAGAACATGATTGTGCATAAAATTTCAGTACATTCAATTGTGTGAATAAATGTATGTAATTTTATCAAACATGTACAACAGACATCATGTATATTGTGCTGATATTTCTTTCACTGTTTTAGATTTGTCTCTATACACCAACCATAATTATTTTAAAAAGCTAATTTGGTTCAAAGAATAAATGTTTGATAGAAACATAAATGAATTTGGGTTTACATAATTTACAAAATTTTTGGTGCCTTTAACAGCTAGCCTACTACGCAACTTCTAACTGCACCAGTGAGGTAAACTGTAGCACTCACGCACACCAAACTTAGCTGAAATATTTGTAAAGGTTAGGTAGGTAGGTATAAAGAGGAATTATTTTTCAGATTTCCCAATTACGTAGTTTCCAATTCCACCCACAAGCTAGGACTCCACCAATCATGTTACACCACCAAGAGATGATGAAGCCTAGAATGCACTTCTACCAAGTCACATAAAATAGGCCACCATCACTGGACATGCTTGAAGATTGCAGACTCCCAATTCTGCAACTTCATTTACCAGATGGCCCAGGCTACCATCTAACCATCTTTAAAGTCTCTCAATCTACCAACACTAAGGACTACATCCACGATCTGCCAGTAATGGGGCCAACACTTACACAGTTGTGCTAATCAAAGGACTGAAAATTAATTACTTTGTTTAAATAATTATCATTATAAAGTAAAAACCAACCAACATTCAGCTGAGCCCCATTCTCCCCTATAAGAGCAACATATTCATGCAGGCATGACCAGGTCAATTCAAATTGTTCATGCCAACTAAAAAAGGCTTGTAAAAAAATGCTATTCACACTAACAATAATCTATACAATAATTTAACTGAAGTCTATACTATACAGAATAATCTGTTCATCTTTCAGCCTCGCTCTGACCTTGTAGTCCACCCGGATTTTGTGCGTCGATTCTTGCACCTGTGGGTCCCGCTGGGCATAGCCGTTGGCCTGTGCAGCCAGAATTCTAGGCGGTGTGTGCTCCGCTGAGCTCTGAGAACGAGTAAGACAGTGGCAGTCAGTAAGGGCTTGCTCCTTCGCAACCTCCTTTCGCACCTGCTCCCTTCCATCCGCTTTCTGTTCCTGTGCATTTATGGCACCAGACAGGCATGATGTAGCAGTCACAGACAACTCAGCCGCTCTGACCACGCTAATTGGCAGCCTGTGCAACTGCAGCTGGAACTTCAGCTTGAGCTTTAGAGATGGGCTCCCCTTAGGAGCTGGGGAGTTGCAGGGTGTGGAAGGATCCGGAGTCGGTGAGGGCTCTCTGGGCTCCTGGGCCTGTGAGGGAGGGCAATGCTGAAGCTGGGACAGTAGAACGAGGGGAAAATAGGGAGGGAGGGTGTATTATAGCAGGACTGCAAGATGACCACAGCAATAAAGCAATGCAGAGCAGACGAAGAGGAGAATGAGCACTTTAAGGGCAGGAAAGAAGGCTAGGTAGAAAAGACAGGAGGTGAGATTTTTGACAAATTGCCCAAGGAATAAATAATGGTTAATCAAATATGCCATGTTAAAAGATTACATGCAGGGTTAGACTGCAGCTGTGGGAGTAAAAAGAGGAACAATATTATTGCATTCTAAAAAGAACCAAAGCCTAAGCAGCATACAGGCCTGTTTTGTTAGAAGAAGAATAGCAGCCCAGTGTGCAAATATGAATAACCAACTATACAAACTGAAAAGTACTTTAGGCACTAATCCACAAACATAACCACATCTAAATTAACTTGTTTTTGCACATTACTTGTATAGCGACTAAATGAAGGAACAGTGTTTCCTAGTCATTTATTGTACTGTACAACTGCTCTGACTGAAGCATATGTATTAAAATGTAAATTAATTTAACATATCAAACTGACAATATACTATTATGTAAAATTTGTGGGTTTTTTTAACTGTGTTGGATTGCTTAGTCAGCCTGATCTTAATGCAAAATATTTATAGTATTAAAGGTTGTACCCTTACATGGTTCGGACTGTGGAAAAGCCGGTATGTCTCTTAATGAGGAAAGCCCAATGACATGCAGTAAAAAATGCTGAGTGAAAGGCACAAAATAAATAATCAAAAAATTACACAATATTTTTTCCCCCCACAATTCTTTGGACAAAATTATTCTGTTACTAACACAGAAATTAAGGCAAGTTAGATGTTAAGGCAGGATGGAAAGTACATAAGTTCACAGCATTAGTAAATTAATTGAGAAGTACCCCTTACCCTTCAAACACAGTTATTTATACCAGATTAATTATGGAAAGGCTCAGAGTGCAACATGTGTCATAGTGAGGCAAAGATATTTAGAACAATAACGATTTTTGAGGAGTAAACAGAAGCATAAATAAGCAACATGCAGTTCCAGTATCAGAGTACCTTATCAATTCGTCGACGGCCCCACAGCCCTCTTGGCAGGGCAGGTTTCCGTGGCTTCACCACCTCATTTCGCTCATTGGTAGGCGGATCAGTATCTTTTGAAAGGAGAAAAGATAAGAGCCTCACATTACACTACATCCGATAAAGTTTCCTTAGAGCATTTTACTATTTTGAAGAAGGATAAAGAACTGGAAAAAATATTTGAAATAGCAAGCATCCTGGCATATAATTTATTCATGAACTTTGTGTCCCCGTATATTAGAAGGAAGGGCACTGGATCTTAAATCACCGGCTTGCTGAATTCTTCTCAACAAAAATACATTGCCACGGTGGTCCTCTGTAGTTCATTTTCATTGGATACCAAAAAAAGCCTAAAGGTGAGCCCTCTAAATTATGTTAGACTGGAAACAGTAACTATAGCCACACAGCAAATATGTTAAGTAAGCATTTAAAGACAATGCATGACATTAATCACACATGCTAAGTTCTACATAGTTCTACAGTTCACTTCTCCATTGGCCATATACCAGCTATAAGCACTTCAAATAAACTAAATGCTATATACTGTATTCAAGACTCATATTACACAGAAAGAGCGGGCCTGAAAAGCAAAGAGGAACTTGAAACTGGATACAGATTGACACTTGGTTTTCATTAACATTAAAAACATTCATACCATTTTTCTGATTGACAGGCAAACTAATGCTCTGCTCTTTTCCTGCATCTTCACTAGCCGCCTCAGTGTCAGTGGAGTCAGACTCCAGTAGGCTGCTGTAGCATCGTGGAGTGACCTGCCGCTTTGGCTGTTTCCTAGTGGGGCTTAGTGTGTTAGAAGGGTCAGCTTGGTTTGGCTCCTCGTCCTCTCTCGCACCACTTTGCTCATCATCTTCGTCTTCCTCGCTGCATGGGTACGCAACTGAGGAAATGGTACGTCGCTTCATCTGAACTGCGGAAAAGAGACTTGGTCAAATCAAAGTTGAAAAGAAGTGTTGCAGACAGCAATTTAGACAGAAAGAATAAGACGCATTAAAAAAACATAGGGTCATGAATTGAATTAGCTTGGATATACTGTTATGAAACAAATGTGTTATTTGTTTAAGGTTTTTTACATTAGAAAAAGTGACCTTAAAAATGAAGTATATGTGACTGGAGGATATCGATTTCACGACCAGACTCTAACCTGTAAGGCAAAAAGTGTGTTCAGACTCTGAAGGCTGTCTACTTGGTTTATAGGAAATATTTAAGGGAGGATTCTGGAATTAAGAGCAACAGTACTTGTTACTTTGAGTTCTACTAGTCCTTTACAAAATACAAAATACAAAGTGTCACAATATGCATCAAATTGCTTTTCAGGGCATATTGTGCATAATGTAAATATCTTGAAGTATCATATTATATTTGTTAAAGCACACAAAATAGATTATTGTTTATAAGTGATCAAACATATATAGTAGGTCAGACAGCTACCCTCCACTGTGCACCACCACAGATGCCACCCATTACAATCAGTTTCAATTAGAATTCTGAGTGCCAAAAGAATCTGTAATTAATATAAATGTTGCCCTGCTAAGGTGTGCTAAACATTAAAAGTGAACTAAAACTACAAATCAAGAAGAAACACTGAAAATAACAAAAATATGTAAGAATATGTAAGAGGAAAAGTAACACATGATGGACAAATACTAAGTATCCAAATCTTTACAGTAACTGATTTGTGGAGTGTGTTTCTTTTGTATATTATCATCACTATCAAAACCTATCTTGACCACATGTATCTCAATAGGAATATCAAGGTATAACTGACTAATTGATACACCAGCCTCACAGTAAGGAAACATGTCAGAGTGAATTCCTGTGACAAAAAACTGCCACATTAGTCTACATTTAAATTTATCGTATTTCTTTCACGCAATAACCACTTAGATAACCATACCTTTTTTTCTCCCAGTTGCCTGACTTAAATTCTCATTCCCTTATACTAGGCGGGGACTTCAACTGTTTCTTAGATGCCACTCTTGACCGCTCATCTTCTAAACCAGCCACATTGAGTAAATCTGCTACTTTAATCAAATCACTTCTCACAGACTTCAGTCTAACTGATCCATGGAGGTTTAGCTATCCTAAAACAAGAGAATACTCCTTTTCCCACGTCCACCATACTTACACTAGAATTGACCATTTCTTCATCGATAACTCATTAATTACTAGCCTTAAGACTTGCAATTACAAAACCATATCCATTTCAGACCATGCACCACTGCTTCTCTGTCTGGAATTTTCAGGAGTTGAGCACAGTAGGAGGCATTGGAGATTGAATCCATTGTTACTTAAGGACGAGAAATTTGTAGCACATATATCACGGCATATTAAAACTTTCTTAGATATAAATAAAACTCCAGAAATGTCGAATAAAACTATTTGGGATGCCATGAAAGCCTATTTAAGGGGTGAAATATTTTCATATTCGGCCTATAAAAGTAAATGTTCAAAGCAGAAACAATTGGAAATTACCAATAATATAAAACAAATAGATAAGCAATATTCAAGTTCACCTTCCCCAGAGCTTTACAAGGAACGGCTAAAACTACAGACAGAACTAAATCTTCTCTTGTCCCATCAAGTTGAGAGCCAACTGCTTCGGACTAGAAGTACATTTTATGAACAGGGTGACAAATCGGGGAAACTCCTGGCTGGTCAACTCCATGGACTGAGAGCAAAACAGCTCATCCCCAGAGTACGCATTAATAGTGGGGAAATATCATCTGATCAAAGAACAATCAATAATATGTTTAAATCATTTTTCTCAAACCTGTACGTCTCGGATTGCTCAGTTGACCCCCAGGCTATGGATGTCTTTTTTAACAACCTTGACATCCCCTCCCTTTCACAGGACAATAGAATGGAACTTGAGTCTCCCCTTACACAGGAAGAAATTTCTGCTGCAATTTTACAGATGCAAGTTGGTAAAGCTCCGGAACCGGACGGTTTTCCTTCAGAATTTTAAAAGACTTTTTCAGCAGAACTGGTTCCACTATTGTATCCCGTTTCCTCAGAATCTTTTGGTGTAGGTGCACTTCCTTCCTCATGTAACCAAACGTGTATTTCTCTGCTACTGAAAAAGGATAGAGATCCTTATGACTATGCTTCTTATAGGCCAGTTTCACTTCTAAATGCAGATGTCAAGATCCTTGCAAAAGTGTTAGCCCGCAGACTCGAGAAATATCTTCCCTCCGTCATATCCCCAGACCAAACCGGTTTCATTAAAAATTGGCATTCTTTTTTTAATGTTAGGAAGCTGCTTAACATTCTATACTCTCAAAAGCAGAGTAGGCCTGAATGTCTTATTTCGATGGATGCTGAAAAAGCTTTCGACAGAGTAGAATGGAGTTACCTTTTCACAACACTTAAAAAATTTGGTTTTGGGCCAAACTTTAGCGCCTGGATTAAGCTACTCTATACATCACCTTTAGCATCTGTTGTAACTAAGAATTATTATTCGGAGTATTTTAGACTACACCGTGGCACCCGGCAGGGATGCCCTCTAAGCCCTCTCCTCTTCGCTTTAATCATTGAGCCTCTCGCCATTGCAATCCGTACCAATTCACAAATACATGGGGTGTAGAGGGGCAAGGCTGAATATAAGGTGTCACTATACGCAGATGATCTGCTCATTTATGTGTCAGACCTCACACATTCAATTTCAGAACTTCTTATTTTGATAAAATATTTTAGCAGGTTTTCAGGATACAAACTTAATTTGAACAAAAGTGAACTCTTTCCAATTAACAAGTCGGCTCTAGGTGTGAATTACTCAGGGCTCCCATTAAGAATTGTTAAGCACCATCTTAAGTATTTAAGAGTCCTTATTACTAGAGATTTAAAAAAATTATTTAAACTAAACTTTTTACATCTATATGATCAAACCAAGCAAATTCTATCCAAGTGGTCCCCCTTGTCTTTATCTTTTATAGGACGGATTAATGCAGTAAAAAGGACCATTCTCCCCAAATTTTTGTTCCTATTTCAGTGCCTCCCGGTTTTAATACCAAACTCTTTTTTTAAAGCCCTGGACTCATTAATTATTTCTTATATTTGGAATGGCAAACACCCTGGATTATGGAAGGCACTTCTCCAGAGACCTAGACAGGCAGGGGGAATGGCCTTGCCCAATTTTCAGCATTATTACTGGGCTGCTAATATCCACTGCCTGTTGTATTGGAGATATTTTCATCTTGATCCATCATGCCCAACTTGGGCCAAACTGGAGGCCTGTACGAGTGCACCCGCTTCCCTCCCAGCACTCTTGGGTGCTTCTCTTCCTTTGTGCTCTGAGAT
>JBBKCR010000134.1:4102679-4116103 GCA_037577295.1 Ladigesia roloffi | reverse complement strand
CCACTTCCATTATATGACTACCAGACTGCTACGGCTAAAGCTAAAAATCTGCGTTTGTGTTCTGCTGAGGAAAAAATATCACCTTCGACTTGGATGCCCTGGGGGTAAGCAAATAAACATCAAATTTTCGTTTTAGGGTGAACTGTCCTTTTAAGGAATAGTTTATATGATTACCCTTCCAGAGATATTACAAACTAAATTGCTTCCTGTATATATACTGAGGGAGAAGTGTTGGCTACAAATGTCTGGTTAACAAGTGTGTGCTGATGTGCAAAGTGATCCAGTCTAGCACCAAAAATTTGAAAAGGACAGCAATGTTACAATGCATTAAACCTGCATAAATACAGATAGCATAGATATTTTGGAGGATAGACTTCTAATACTGCACCAATAGAAACGTATAAAGAACCTAAAAAAGCTAACTTTAAACACATCTTGATTACTTTAAGAAGATTTATTTAAGAAGCTATTACAAATAGCTGTTTCTAGCCACGTGCTTACATCAACATGACAATACAGCACAACCTATAGTACAACTCAATTTCTTGCTGTTATATGATAGTCTTCCAGTTCCATAATCTGTACAACAGCTGAAAAGTAATCCTTCTTGTCTGTTTTAGCTTATCACAGCCTTTGTCATTAAATCTGTGAAAGCTAATGGTAGCTTTAAAAGGATGTGCCAGTGAAGGAAACAGAAAATCAGTTATTGTCTAGTCTGGCCGAAATTAATTTGGCGATTTGATATCAGTCCGAACGATACATTTGCAACCTATACATCCATCTAAATCTAATAAGCTAGGCAGGGAGTTGCCCCTACAATCAGAGGTTCGTGAGTTCGAATCCCAGGGCTGCTAGTGGCACCACTGAGGTACCCTAGAACAAAGTACTGTTTCCACACGCTGCTGTGTTCCTGCCTGCCTGTTGATACACCTGGTGAATGGTTTGAATGCAAAGAATGAATTTCGTGCTGTTCAGTTTGCTTGATGTGTTCGCGTGTGACAAATTGATACTCTACACTTACATAGGTAAGCAATTACGGACTGCTAGCATAATCAAACAGGTTGCTCTGGGTTTTTCAGGAACAGGTGCAGCAACTGAAAAATCGACCACACTACACAGAGATTAGTTTAACTGGGTGGTGTCATCGTGCTAAGATAGGCAACGCTATAGCCCGCCAAAGAGGCGAGGGAGCCTGGGGAAACACACCAGCGTTTGGGGAAAACCACCAGCGTCATCTCTTCAAGCGTGCAGCTCTAAGGTTATCTAGCTGGCTTGGTAGGTAGAAAAATAATGAGCTACACACCAAAAGCAATGCTGCTGTTGCTGGTCTGGTTCTACACAAGCTCTCCTACCGAGCCCCGCGCAGAATCCCGAGGCGTCATTTTTCCGGTTCGCACGATCAATGCGAGATTGTAAGATTTTTTTTAAACTCACCTCATCGCTACCGCTGCTGCAAAAGCCAGCTTCATTCTGACGCCCGAGTTTCTCCGCCAGCCCGAGTAGGAGCTGTAAGCTCGGGTCCTCTCGCAGCGCAGCGCCGACGTTGATGGGCCTCGGCCCCCTGGAACGGGGCTCCAGGCCCTCGGCCCCCAGCCGACCCACCCGCTGCCGCTTCTCCACCCTCAGCTGACTCCGAGATGTCCATGGCCGACCTGGGAAGCGGCAGCGCACTGTAGGCGACGAGTTAACGCCCGCAACGACAACCGGGGCTGATAATCCGCCTCCAGCTGCCGCCATTATTATCCACCACAACAACGGCGGTGCCGCTCAGAGGAGGAACAAGATGGAAAGGCGCGAGATTGCCTGCGCGACGCAAGGCATGATGGGAAATTGGGTTTATTTTGAGCTGCCTGTGTACGCTTCAGCGGTCCTTATTTTCATTTGCTCAAGGTGGTTAAAAGTATTGGTACGTAACTCTTAATTATTTAAGTCATTTGGACCCTTATTTCCAGTGAAGGGCTTAATCTTATTGCTTTGAACAACGCCATGCTTTAACTTCGTGGGCACAGTTTGGGGAAGGCCTATTTCTATTCCAACATGACTGTGCCCCAGTGCACAAAGCAAGGTCTATGAAGACTTGGTTGTCACACACAGAGCCCTGACCTCAACTACATTCAAAACCTTTGAGATGAACTGGCATGGAGATTTCGAGTCAAGTCTTCTCATCCAAAATAAGTGCCTAACCTCATAAATCCTTTACAGAATGAGCGGCCACAAATTCCCAAAGAAAGATTCCAAAACCTTTGGAAAGACTTACAAGAGGAGTGGAGCTGGAGGATCAACTCCATATTAAAGTTTATGCGTTTAAATGCAGTTTCATTTTTAAAAATAGTGTGAAAGCCAGGTGTCTCAACACTTTTTCCATATGGTGTCTGTGCATGGGTTTTCGCTTTTGATATGAAATGAAGCAACAATATTGTATTAATTTATTGCATATAACATTTGTACTGAATTAATTAGTAGTGTTTTGTGAGTAGCCACCTTTGCACAAATTTGTAATTTAACTGTGATGCAATTTTTAGGACTGAATTTAATGCATGTTTTCTTTCTATTACTTTAATGCTGAATACGTGTAGCTGCCTGTGCCCTAAGCTATCTCTAGGGGGTTCAAAATGCCAATATTTTACTGATGTAAATTCACAATATTTACAAAATGTATATACAGTATATGTTATTGTACAGAAGTCATAAAACTACTATGCATTTATCTGTTGTGATATTTTCCATTTTATTTGAGCAAAGCTTGGTGTGGTCACAATTAGCGTTCTGTTCCATGCAAAAAAATATTACTTGTGGTAAAACCTTGGGAAATGTTTAAAAATAGATAGAAATAAATGCATTAATACTGTTATTTTATTAAGATTTGTATTTGATGATGTACACACACCATCCACCAAAACTGCTCTTCCTACTGGCACACAGCTCATTGAGAATGGCCCCAACTTTAACACACATCTGCATGTCTCTGTAATTCAACAGTAAAATCAGCGGTTTGTTCCATCATCTTTTTACCCCCACTTTCCTCTCTTGTTCCACAGTCAGTTGTAAGTAAGTTGAGCAGGTCTACTTTTGTTTCCCAGTAAAATGAAATCCAGTCTCCATAGTCCAGATCAGACAAATGTATTAGAATGAACATACAAAGGAAATGCATGGTGTATCATAATAAATAGGACATACAGTGAGAAATAAATAATACAAACGAAAGCACTGTAGATGTACAAAATACACCTCTGATTGTTTTTAAACTGATTCAGATTAAAGTGTGCATGTATACCTCTATTTAGTGACTCACAGAAACCCAAACAGGCAAAGAAATCTTCCGACAATTTCCGACATTAAAATGTATTAGGAATTAATACAAAATAAAGGAAAAAAAGAACGGTAAAGTTGTTGAGGTTGTTGGTTGTGGATCAGGTCTTGCACCTAAATTTGGTAATGATGTCTGTGATGGATGTTTTGTGCATCTGGGCTACGAATTAGTTCTCTTCTACAGGCTTTTTCAGAGAGAAATGTCACCTAGCATTGTTATCGCTGCTTGTGCCTAAACTGAACTCAGGTTTTTCACCTAGGATGCATCCAGAGACTGAATAGATTTTGATACCATTCAACAGTTTTCAGTCATAAAACAACAGTTTTGTTGTAGAAATAAGTGGCTTGTGTAAAAAACATTGACCTGCGATAGTCAGGAGCTGAAAAGTGGAAAGAGCTGGCACTAATGTTATAAAGCTACAATAATGTAAAAAAGGTTTCATACAATGCATGAGGTGTCATTTAACCTGTGACAGAACTTGATTATATTTGAATGCATTAAATGCTGCTGGAGCTTCTTATTCAAACACTGGAGTGATGACGAAAAGAATGAAGAAACCAAAAGTTGTTAGGCAGTGACTGGAGTGCTGAGCTCAGGTTGACTGATGATTTTATTGCCCAGAATGAAATTATAGCACTCAGGAAAAAAAATGATATCTATATTATGGTAAATTTTCTTTCCCTTTGTGATTGGCTAGTCATTAATCTAAGTAAGGCCTACCTATGGCTACATCTCTCCCTCAAAATAAACCTGACACTAACTTAAAACTAAACTACAATTATGCAATCTTCTAATGTCCAATTACTTCAGTGACCTGTGCCTCTGGCATTTTTGCATAAGTGGATCAGGATATGTAGGCCTCTCAGTGTGGATGTATTAGACCTGAGCTTAATGGGGTGTCATTTTGGTCCTCGATGCAGACAGTGCACAGAGCTCCAGAGGTGTATGAATGTCACTGGGTCTCAGGGTTTCAGGGGTGCTGACATTCTGGGCCTCCTGGTGCAGTTGAGTTTCTATGTCCTGGACCTCATTTTGTGTACTCAATAAGAGGACATAAAAGTCAAATGAGGTACGAGCCTGCTCCTCTCTGGGCTTCAGTGCCCCACCTATTTTCCTTTCTGCTGCCTCTAACCAGTTGGTTTTGATGGAGTTGGAGCAGGAAAAGTGATCAGTGCTGCTGCTGATGAGATGCTCTTTTCCATAGATGAGTGTTCAAGGTTGAGCCCTGTCATCACCATGCAGACACTCCACAGATGCCTGATTCTGCCCAATTCTGCCTGATTATTTCGAGGTTTCTCGGAGATCAGTATCACATCCCTGGCCACTACTGCTGCTGTGTAGGCCTTAGATATTTTCCAGTGGGATGTGGTTCAAAACATGGTAGGTCTTGTAGGTTTCCTACACACATGTCCCCCTAAGGCAAAATATGTAATCAATATAGTATATTTATGAAAAGAATGATCTTCTAAAAACTTTAAAATGTATGTTTATCTGCATACTTTTTACTTTCATTATATGCAATCACTACTTATGTGAGTAGTACCTATCTCCTACTGATCTCTTTTACATGTAGTAACAGACTCAGTATAAAGAAATTCAAACCACTATTTGTGTTAACTAGTAAATTATTTAGCAATAATTTATATATCTACAGTATTTATATCAACTTATATCATCTTACTGACTTTATATTTAAATAGTTTTTCTCCTTGTTTCTCTGTGTTACCATGCAGTCATAACACAAGCGGTTACCTCTTAAATTTCTTGAAATACAATTTACCTCACATTTTCTGGCAAAAGGTTGTGGCTAGTAGCTCATTGCAGTTTCTTCCATAATCAGCTCAGATCCTCCACCATATTGTCACCTTGTCTATCAACTTTGTGGTCCAACACAAATGTTTTTAGGTCATATCTAACTAGTTGAATCACACTAATCTGTTTTACAGTCCTGTTTAAGCTAAGTCAGATTACATGTTGTCCGTTGATGAACTGCAATCTTCAAATCTTTTCAGTAGAGATTAAGTCTGGGAACTGACATGGCCATGCAAGGACATTTAGTGGTTCTCTTTCAGACTATAAGTGGAATGTCTTGCAGTGTGCTTTGAGTCATTGCTATGTTGGAAGGTTTTCCCTCTTGCCATTTAGGTTGTCCTCAAGAATTTGACAGTATTTTGTCCCGCCCTTTTTTCTCCTATCCACACAAGTACCCCGGTCCCTGCTGCAGGTATAGACCTCCAACGACAGGATGCTACATGCTCCCTCTATTTATGTAAGTATGGTGTTCTTTGGATTGTGACCCATTTTGGCTTTGTACTTGCTTTTGAGGCCAAATACTGTAGTTAGATAACACCTTTTTCCACTTCTCGAAGGTGTGTTTTGGCAAAGTTTTGGCAAACTTCATTTGGCCTTGAAAAGCCACATTTGTGAAACACTTTTAATATTATCACAATAATCCCTCTGCCATAAATTCCCATTGTTGCCACAGGCCTCTTGGTAGCATCTTTCTCCTCCACACTCTTCCATCCAGTTTGGATGGATGGCCCGATTCAGAGAAGGTCCTAGTAGTTGTACCAAATATTGCCTGTCTCTTAATTCTAGACTTTATTTTGCATTAAAGGATTGATAATTTGCCACTCATAGGTGATTGTTTTAAGCTGAACTACTAAGGACTGGAATAGCAATTTTATGCTGAAATAAATCAATAAAAATGTCACAGGTGGAAGTCAATTAGATTAGATAGGTTTAACTATTTTATTAAACACTTCGGTACACATGGAGTAACTGTACGATGTATGTAAAGGTATTTTTTAAATGTGGCATTGCTGGGCTCTGTACATATAGGTCAAACCTCTGTGAAAATTCAAATACTGTGAAATTGATCATGTCCTAAAAAAGGCTTATTTTGAGTGTTGCTAACAGTGAAAAATATAAATACATGTTAAAGTTTTCAGACCCCTGGCTTATTAACTTATTAACAAGCAAAACTTGTAGTTAATTTCTTTATGATGTGAAAACACACAGCAAGAATTTATTTAACACTTGTGGGCCTAATTTCTACAACTAGAAATTCAACAAATGTATTCAACAGGGACCACATTGAATAAATAGTACCATCTACTGAAACATTTCTTTTTATATGTATTTTCCTGGGCATTATTTTGAAGTAGTATCTCTACATGCCCTTGTATGGAACCTGTATAGACGGTTCATAAAACTTTATTAGAGATTTTCAGAGAGGGTGGCACATCACCACAAGGCAGATGTTGATTACAGCTTTGAAAGACATAACTTTTTTCTTAAATAATTTTTGTGTGATAATGTAAAGGGGACATGGGCTTTAATAGAACATTGCAGAAAGGGTGGAGGACCGAGGTCTAGGCTTGAGCCTGCTGTTTCTGCTGGAACTCTGCAATCCTGCTCTCCATTATGGGGCGGAAGTGTCGAATCAGGCCCTACAAAGAGGTAAGGAGAGTAGGAGAAATATTTCACTACACTATTGTAAAAATATTACAGCTTGGTTTTAACATTGGAGAGCATTATCTTCTTGTACCTGCACTGGCCATGCAGCTCCATCACCCAGAGCACAGATGGTGTGACCCTCAATCTGTTTGCTGAGCTCCCAGATCATGTCAATCTCAGAAGCCCGCGCATCTCCTTTAACGAAGCGCCACATCATCTTATTCATCCAGTCCACCCCTGTGCAACATAGAAATGAGGAAAATTCTAACAACCCAAGTAAAGAGCTAAATTTAAATACTGAGTAAAAAAACCTGAATCTTGTTTTGAATCTAACTACATTTAAATTAATATACTGTAAATTCCAGATTACAAGGCACACCTCATTAAAAGCCGCATGCTCTATTTTTAGAAAGATAATACATTTCGTAATTGTACAAGCTGCACCAGATTATAAGCCGCATTTGTCTCATGTTGTAATGAGATTTCTACACGAATTTTTTTACTTTTAAACGTTACAGTAACAAACAAATACATATTGCACATGGTTTTATTTTTTGAACAGTGTCTGAAACACGGCTCCCTCTAAGTATATGTACATATCATTAACACACACATTATGTTGCTTATGCTTTTTTACTGACCTAACGACCGGTAAAAATATATACCGTATATCTACTGCAGCCTACCAGGAAAATCATTGTTGGCCACCTTCATCTTCTTTATATTTGTAATGGGCCGTGCCCGCTCTCAGACTCCCTCAGGCTCGCCCTGGGATTATGAGCCTCCGGGATTGGAGTTTGAGCCTAAACACTCGTCACAGATGCGAATAAAACATATCAACTCGAAGCGAGCCTATAAAATGTGTCGCCTCCCCAGAGGTCCGTCTGCAAATCCATGTCTGGCGCCAGGTCTGGTTACGAGGCTAAACGTTTTTGCCGTCATGAAAAAAAAAATGCATTAGCAGCACAGTATAATTAGCCGCAGGCTTCAAAATTTGTGAAAATTTGAGAAAGAATTTGCGGCTTATAGTCCGGAATTTATGGTATATACATTAACACATTTATATTATATATCTACTGAACAGACCTGAAATCATGAAAATCAAAGCATTCAAATATATTATACTATATAATTGTTATATTTCATTTTTATCTAATCTAATCGGGAACATAATCGATAACTGAAAAACATTTTAATGTGGAAGTTCAGTTATTCTTTCTTCTCTTTAACATAATAATAATGGCGCATGTGGTGCATTGTATCATGATATATATATATACACACACACATACACTCACTCAAAGTTATCTACTATATTTCCAAAGGCTGATATACATGACCTTTGAAACAATGTGACTATGGATTATGACACACTCACCTTCCCTACAGGGGGTGCACTGGCCACAGCTCTCGTGCTTATAAAATTCAATTAAGCGTGCAATAGCTCTAATTACATCAGTCTGTAAACAGAAAAAACAATACATATACATTTTCAGAATAGTGCACAAATATGCAGCAATGCCAACCTGAGAAATAATATTAGATATTTAACACTAGGGGGCAACGTCTTACATATGAATTTAACTTAATTTAAATTCATATGAAAGATAGCGAAATAATGGTCTCATTTGTTCTAGGCTCAGGCTTAATTTTGACCTGATGAAACAAGTTTAGGATGTATTAATTATTGTAATGTGAACTGAACTTGAGCCTGTCTAGCAATCCCCTCTCACCACAGTGAGATCACTCACATGGGATCTTATGGCATATTGCTTTCATTTGTGTGAGCTGTTTCTTTGCAAGATAGCTTATTAATATGCTAAGTGGAATGTCTCAAGTTGAAGCAGACCGCAGAACCCACAGAGAACCAGCATTACACAGACACACTAATGTATGAATTCTTTGATAAAAATTCAAGCGCATCTTTGTAAAAGCTCAGCTTCAGCTTCAAAGCATGCCTACTGCAGAAACAACTATTTTCTTTAACACCGGTTCCTCACTGATTTGTCCATGACAATGAGTGCTGCAGTGCCCAGGCCAGTCTGAGCCTGGATGAGGCCGTCAAAATCCATCATAACGTCTTCGCACACATGACGAGGGATGAGTGGTGTGGATGACCCACCAGGAATCACACACAAAAGGTTGTCCCAACCCCCACGGACACCACCTACAAGAACAATTATGAAAATTACTAGAGCAAAGACCTATAAATATAAATATAGTAAATATAGTATCTCTCTGTGGTACCTACAATACCTCTTCTTTTGGATAGACTTTGTTTTGGACTTATGCTCTCAGTTTAACTAAGAAACTTGTCAACACTTATCACACATGTTTTTGATGGACAGAAGTGCAAAACAGCAATGTACCTGCATGCTTTTCAATGAGGTCTTTCATGGGAATGGACATCTCCTCCTCCACAGTGCAGGGAGTATTTACATGGCCAGAGATGTTGAAGAGCTTTGTGCCAGAATTCCTCTCCCTGCCAAAACTGGCAAACCATGGACCACCACGGCGGCAGATGGTTGGGGCAACAGCTACTGTTTCTACATTGGCAACTGTTGTTGGGCAACCAAATACACCTGTAAATAAAGGTTACCAATGGTCAAACTTACAAAACATACATAATGAATATATAATTGTAATAGAACTAACACAGCATGCACTCAAAAGGGCAAACAAAAATAGGTGTACATGAAGTAACTTCTTTGGGACGTTATAATTAAGTTTGCTTTATGAAATACCTTACCCACATCAGCAGGAAAAGGTGGCTTTAGACGAGGCTTCCCCTGTTTGCCTTCAATAGATTCGATCAGAGCAGTTTCTTCTCCACAAATATATGCTCCGGCTCCACGCATCACAAATACATCAAAGTCATAGCCTGAGCCACAGGCATTCTTGCCAATCAATCCAGCATTATATGCCTCATTAATAGCGACCTGGGAAAAAGATGAACAGCAAAGACAATAATGGCCAAGTGATTCTACATATACTTTAAAAAAAATATATTAAAATAATATAAAATCAACAGGTTATTTCTAGATGAGTCGTTCTTACAGTTGAAAGTTTTCTGACCTCTTCTAGCTGTCCTCAATTTGTTACGTCTAAAATTTATATTTTCTATAATCAGTCTACACACAACACTCTACCATGACACAGCATACACAGGCGTTTCAGTGTTTTTATTTATTTTACTAAACTATACCATTTACATCAGTAATCTGACCCTTCACTTAGTACTTGGTTACAGCACCTTTAGCAGTAATGACAGCCTCAATTATTTTTGGGAATGACCATATAAATTTGGCCAACCTTTCGTTGGAATGTTCCAATATTCTTCCTGGTGTAATCTTTCAAGCTCAACCAGGTTAGACAGGGAGTGCTTGCGCACAGTCAAGCCTTTTTAGAAATGCTCTATTGGTATCAGGTCCAAATTCTGACTTTTTTTTTTTTCTGAATGCTTTGGGTAATTGCCCTGTTGGAACATAAACATTTACCTCAGCTTGAGATCAAGAGCACTCTGGAAAAGGTGCTCCCTAGGCAATGTTGTATATTTGCTATATATTTTTCTACATCAATCTTTCACTCTATTCTCTTTCATTCGTCAGGTTGTCTGTCATACCTGAAGATTGGAGGATTCATTGTAGAACTCTCCTCGGATGTAGATATAGGCAGCACGTGCTCCCATGGCCCTGCCTGCAACCAAGCATCCCTCCACCAGCTTGTGTGGATCATTCCGCATGATCTCACGATCTTTACAGGTGCCAGGCTCTCCCTCATCAGCATTCACAACCAGATATTTAGGCCTAAGCAATGAGAAAAAAATGCTTTTTATTTGTTTCTCTGACCAAGTGGTGAATAATACCCACTAGACATGAGTATTCACAAACAAGACAGCTATCCCCATAATATAAAACAATCTGTAAGATGACAGGGTTCTCCTGACCCCTACCGAGTCAGCATGTAACCTACCTGCCATCGCTGGGCTTGTTCATGAAGCCCCACTTCATTCCAGTTGGAAAGCCGGCTCCTCCTCTGCCACGCAGACCAGACACTTTAATTTCATTCAATATCCAGTCCACTCCCTTCTCCAGGATCTCCTTGGTCTTATACCAGTCACCCCGACTTTGTGCACCCTTCAGCCTGCAATGAAGTTGATACTTCAGCAAATCTCTTTACACTCCTCCCTATTCACAAATCTGAACAATCCAGCTTAATCCATGCACACTCTGTAAAACTAAGCCAGATTACCAGAAATATAAGAAAAATCCAGCAAAACCAGGTAACTGCACTACAACTTTAACCTGACTGAAGTCTTAGTATGGATTCTACAGTGTGTACCAATGCTGTATATTACTCTTCAGAGAGCCATGTATAAGAAGAATAAATTTTGTTTAATTACTCAGCACACAGTACCTCCAGTCATGTCGCCCATACAGGTTGGTGAAGATTCGGTCCTGGTCGGCAAGAGGTCCAAACTTTGTCTTCTTGGGTTTCTCCTAATTAACACAGTGAAGTTGTGAGTGGACTTTCTAATTCTAGCAGCAACACCAAGTCCAAATCTTACATTCTTAAACCTGGAATCACCAGTCCTGATGCTAGAGATCCACGTCCCAGCACTGATGACAAGGTCAGCTATAATCATGAACCTGAATACATTACATTACATTTATTTGGCAGACACTATTATCCACAGCGGATTAAAACTTGATGAAACATTCAAGTTTCAGAACCAGAGGGGAGTGCAAAAGGATTTATGTAGGGCATAGGCCAAGAAGATTCTGATCAACAGCAATTTTAAAACATATAACTGCAGTTATTGTTCGCAAATGGTCACATTAGGTGCTAAAACAAAGATGTCAGTCACAAATGTGTCATACTGGATCACTTTACTCAATAAATAAATGGGTTAGTATAATATTTTAAATTGAGATGTGCTTACAAACTTTTGATGAACATTTTAGCACATGGAAAAGAGCAGTACCTGTTGGGCAGTGCTGCTGTAGCGCACCAAAGGCCCACAGCTACTCGCACTGAGTGAAGTAGGGATGGTAGGAGCCCGGGAAGTTGCAGCTGCAACAGTGGGCATGCGTGAAGCCCCACTACTGAGAACCCGGCCCAGGATGGGACAGCCTATACAGGACAACATTCTTTCCTTTCAAAGAGAGGCCACAGTATAGTAAGCATTCATAATGAGTATATTCACACTTACCAAACATAGTAAGTTCAAAAAAAGTTTACACCATCAAAAGAATCGTCACTGGAAATCAACATATATATATTTCTTAATAAGTTAGGTACAAATAAATTAAATAAATATATTTCTATTTTTTTTGTATTAGTGCTGGGCTCATTAATGTGTTACTATCATGCTAAAGAATAACTTAGTTATCGCTGACATTATGGTTCTGGCACCCATGCTCTGGGTACCTTGATTTTTTTTTTAACAAACTATATAAAATTTGAATGCCTTGCAGTGGCAAATAGCTTTGGTTTTATATTGGATCATACTACATTAATGTATAAGTTGAGACTTACAAGAAATATTTGATCTGCAGCTATGTAACGGTGTTAAAAGGAACACTGCTGTTAAAAAGCTCCTTATTTGTATAAAGTGTTATCAAACCAAATGTTAATGCATTTTCATTCATATAGCACTACTTTCGAATTAATTATATAAAAACCTACTAGCCTATATGAGGTTCAGATGACAATTCCCCCCCACACAAACACAAATATTTGACACAACGTTGTTATTTCTTTCAATGTACTACACAGTCACGTTATATTACAGACGTATTGATAATGACAATAGTAAACAGCACTAAACATTATTACTAGAACAAGAGTTGATTTAATTAGAATAAGAGGTAAGGCGATGTGCTGGAAGGTTTAGCAGGTAAACGTCATATGCTGCACGGTGGCCCTTCTAGATAAAAACAAAACACCTGACACGGCCGAATGCGACCTCCAACTGCAAAACCCTGCGTACTTATAACAGCAGAGCCAAGTCGACCAGTAAAATGATAAAATATTAATATATATCCCCTGAAGCCTCTATATTGTCTGCAGGTTAAAGAGTCTCCAGTTACAAACCCAGCCGTGACCTCCAGAAACACACACACACACACACACAGGAGGACAGGAGAAATACCTCTCGCCTTCCAGGCTTACTATTACAGGTATCAGTAAGGCATAATCAAATTGTCTGTATTTATCGGAAAACAATTCATAAATCCCAAACCTGCTGGTCTTTACCTTTCGTTTTCACCCCTGTCTGAGCTTATGAAACTCTGAGCGGAAACCTGAGCTAGACAAACCGGATGTGTCTCTGCTTCTTCTGTGAATCGGCAGATTGAAAAAAGCCTTTACCGCCACAGCGTCCTCTCCCTGCGGGACACAAAACCTGGACAAAGGTTTTGGGACACACTTGTTTTCAGGCTTTGGTAAAAACCCCTTACTTCCAGTTAAGCTCAGTCTTAATTCTTCAGCATACCTTAATATTTTGGACAATTCCATGATTCCAACATTGTGGATACAGTTTGGGAAAGGCCCTTTCTCGGGGTTTAAAAAACACTACCCAGATAGCACCATGACATTGTTTCAACGTTGAATTATGGTTAATTGCGTTGAATTATGGTCAGTGTTGAATTAT
>JBBKCR010000134.1:4085360-4102579 GCA_037577295.1 Ladigesia roloffi | reverse complement strand
GAAGATCAACGTTGATTCAATCTTTGTGTCTGATGTTGAATCAACGTCATTTCAACGCATATGTGCTATCTGGGTACTCACATGAAATTAGGGATGTTGTGATTAGGGATCCATTTGATATTACTAATAATATATGACAAAAAACACAATTTTCATTAGTTTCATATTTATTTCCGCCAAAATGTAGACAATAACAGGGATAGCCCCAAATAACAAAAATTGACAATGTCAGTGGTCAATGTTTCCACCATTTGCCAAAATGACAGCGACGTCTCATTCTCCTCATGCAGCTTGACAGCGACGTCTCATTCTCCTCATGCAGCTTGACAGCGACGTCTCATGCTCCTCACTGGCCTCATGATGTTGATCTGAGGCAATGTGTTCCACTCTTCCACAAGTGCTACATGCAGTTCTGCCAGGTCATGTGGGGGTAGGCTACGATCATGCAGTCTCTTCTTCAACTGGTGCCAGGCGTGCTCTATAGGGTTCAGGTCAGGGGACATTGATGGCCATACCATATGAGGCACTCCGACTTCCTGAAGTCGAGCTTTTACAATTCTGCCATGATGTGGTGAAGCATTATCATCCATGAACAGAAAGTTGGGGGTGTGCTGGTGGAATTGGGGGATGATGATGGGCTCTGTGATGTCTATGAGGTCAGAATATGCAGTGACATGCAGTGACAAGACTACCTCAGCTGTAACGCTAGCAGTGGGATTTGAACCCCAATCCTCTGATTGCAGGGTCAACGCCCTAACCACTAGGCCATCCAGCTGCCTATTTTTTTTTTCTTGTGCCCACTGCAAACATTCATGCCGGTGTCAGTGGGGTCACCTGCAACGATTGTTTGGCATTCAAGTCAATGTGGTGGAGTCAGTTGCAAATGGTTTGTCTGGAAACCCTAGTACCCCTCGCATTTCGTAAACGGTCCTGCACCTCTGCGGCAGTTGCATAACGATGTCTGAGTGCATTGGTTCTTAGGTACTGGTCATCGTTGCGGTTTGTCACTCGTGGGGCTCGACACCTGGGTCTCTCATGAACTCTGCCAGTAGTCCTGTGTCTTGATGCAAGTCTGCTAATGACACTTTGAGAAAGTTTACAAGCAACATCTGACTGCCTGACACTGACCTGAAGGCATGCCATGCCTTCCTTGAGAAATGTGGCTGCACATTTTTTATCACTGAATTTCTTTTGTACAAAGGTAGAAAATCGAGAGCAAATGCACTAAATTATTATGATGTATTGATCTGAATGTTATCATTCGGGCGATTTTGGATTACATAATTTCTACATAATTAGAAATGCACCGAAATTTCAATTTCGGGGTTTTTTTTTTTTGGACTGGAACTGTGATGATGCAATCATGGCACAGATGATGCAACCACGGCCTCCACGCCTCAGATAGGTTTAGTGTCAGCATGTCTGCCACGTGGCACATTTCTATATTTCTAAGAAAGACGTGCGGAAAGACATTTTCTCAACGTGGGAATTAATTTATCCCGATCTCCATGCAGAGCCGCTTCAATCCATAGGAAACTGGTGGTCTAATGGTTAGTGCGCTCGACTGTGATCAGGCGGTCCAGAGTTTGAGTCCCCCTTTGTTAGTGGTTCAAATGCAAACAGCACTGCGAGTGGTGGTGTGTTCACTTATGATCGAATGGTCACTTTCTGTCTGTGCTTTGAAAAAGAAAAGACAGTTTTCCAGCAATTACAGTTAATATATGTCAGTTTTTGTTTTGTTACACTATTTTGTTACATGCCTACAGAGAATGTTGTTTATCTTTCACCAGTTTTTAAAGCACTTGTTCTGAATGCAATTTGTTCAAGCACTTTGCTCAGAAAATTAAAACTGAATTCACTAGTTCTATGAGAGAAGAAATTTAAATGTATAATATTTCAGCTATCTTGCTTTTAGGAAAATATTGAATTTCAAATGTAATTTGATATTGTGCATTGTCTGAATGCCAAATAAATATCTTCAAAGTTTTGTACAGATGTATTTTTTAGTAATTTAATAATAATAATTTATTTCGATTTTCAGTTTCCCTAATTATAATAAAATAAAAATAAATGTCCCAGGCTATTTTTTAATTTAAGGAAATGAGACACTTCTGTATTTAAATTTTTTTTTTTTGTATGTGTTCTGTAATGTGTTCTCTATTATATCAATAGTTTCTTCAGTCACATTTGTGTTTCCAAGAATTGAAACCTAATTAAACTGACTAATGCACTTATGCCCTTCCTAATGAATCAGAATTTAATTAAATTGTAGTGAGGTCATAGGTTATATCCATAAGAACAGCACAAAGCTTAAAGAATTAAAAATATGAAAAAGACAAATAATTGTTAAATCAACTTCGCTTATCAAATAAGTGAATGAAAATTGTAAGTAAAATCCAAACAATAATATTTCTTGACTGAACCCTGAACACAAACAATTGAAGGTTTGTGTAGCTTATCCATATTGGGCAAACAAATATTTATTGTAAAACTTGTTACATGTTAAGTCTTTATATGCATACTGCCATTCAAGCCTTGTTAGGCAAAAGTACTTGTTAGGCAAAAGACAAGGGGGTTGGTCTTGGAGGGCTACTGTCCAGCAGGTGATTTTCTGCTCCTAGCACAACCACAATTCTTGTCTTAAATTCTTTAAATAACAGGAAAAAAAATATTAAACAAGTCACAAATATGTATAGTCTAGATGGGGCTTTATTGGGGATTGACCTTTTAGGCGAAAAGTGATTCATCAAAATGTTTTAGCTATAAATTACATCTCATACATTTTTAAACTGATTTAGTGTAATGTTTATGTCGTGGTTTTGGACTCATTTGACCCTCTAACAGTACAGTTAGCTAGGGCAGAAGCCAAATCTATTCTCACCTAATTGCATCATCACAGTTGTCCCCAGCTTAGCTGCTGTAGCCTAAAAACCAAGATATTCACAAATAAGCACACATCTGTTCAGTTTTAATAATAGTTTAGTAGAAGCAGGAGATCCAATACTGTTTGAAAATGTTCTCATAACTCAAACATAGAGAAAAATTGTAGATGCAGTTGAATTTCATTGGAAGTTTTTATTTCTGTGGACAGAAATGTTCATCACTGTACTTGGCCCTTCAATCAGTCAAACAACCAAAGCAGTACATATAAAATAACAGAATACATTTTTAACCACTTAAATAACAGGCTTATTAGCGTTATAGATGATTTACTAATTAAACTTAAGGATTATTATCCAGCAACTACCATTAATTAACCATGAATTATTCTGAAACTACTAAAAATGTATGAACTATGTAAATTTAAGAGTTTGAGTGGCTTTAAGCTGAGCATTTTTATATATTTTATACATTATATTTTTATATTATATAAACAAACACACATATATTGCTTAAATTAATGTAGCAAAATATACACGTTTGAAAAATGTAAAGTCTTCTTGTGCACAATGTTATTCAAGTCTCACTGGGCAACAAAATCTTTTCTGCCCTTTTTTCTTCAAACTAGGAATCCAGAAATGTCTAATACAACAGTGGCGAACTATTTTCCCCGAGAGATGCTGTCCTGCACAATCTAGCAGTTTCTCCTCATAGAACAAATATTATAAACTGTTCTGGATTCTGTCTCCCTAAGACTGAAATTCACCCCCAATATATTCTACTTATTTTACCGTAGATCTAAATATAAATGTCAACAACATCAAAGTCAAATATGGCTATAAGGTACAGCACTGTGCAAAAGTCTTGTGCCACCCCTCATTTCTTCCTATTTCATTATGAATCACCTTGTTGGTGTAGAAACGCTATTTTATGCTTGTTAATCTGTCTTGTTTTTGACATTTTGGATAAAATAAACTGAAAGAAATGGAAACCAATTTTGTTCTGAGACAGGCTAAAAAGTGCCTAAAGATATATGGAGCCTAAATAAAGGAGGTCCAACTCCTCAGCTTTCAGCACCACTAGTATGCTGATCACTACCTGATCGTCTGGAATCACCTGCTCACCTGCTTTATTTTCACCGGTTCAGGCCTTAAGTTAGATGTGCTTTTGTTTTGCTTGAATGATTCCCATGTAGACCACTTTGCTACTTAACAAACAGGTAAGAAATCAGGGTGTGCAAAATAATAATGCCCCATTCAAATAAATTGCACTTACAAACATTTTAGGTGGTTAGACCTATAGCAGTGTTTTTTAACCCTGGTACTGGAGGTCCCCTGCTCTGCACAATTTAGATTTTTTTCCTTGCTCCTAGTACACCTGATCCAAGCTTTTCCTGACTTGAAGTAAGCATGAGGGAACAAGAAAAACACTATAATAGGGATAGGGTGCTCCTAGTCTGTTGATTTACTCTAGCAATACTACAAACTGTTGTAAAGTATTTAGTGTCTTTAAAATGTGGGAACACTTGCTGCTCAATTGTTTTTCTAGTGTTTTTATGACCATCAGTTGAGATTAGAAGCAATAATCAGAAAGTTTATCCACCTGTTATTTTACACACATCTGAAGGCAGTTTGACCCTGAAATGTTGCTGTCCATATGTCTGCCTATGTGGGAAGGCAGGTTTAATTACTCTAAGCTGTGATTATATTAATCACATTGTATAATACTTGGGTGATAATAAGACACTCGGGACACTGGGACACTCAGACCCACTGAACATGCAGTCAGTATGTGCATCCAACAAACTAAGTAATGCATGCTGGTGTCAGTTGCAAATTTATAATGAGTGTGTGGTGTTTGGAGTTTGATCAAACCTTGATCATGTCTTTAAAAAAATGGGCAGGCTAAATGTGTGGATTGTCAGCGTCAAGACAGGGTAAATCTACCAGACCCTGAGTGGGCTACAATCAAAAGCCATCAAATGATCTAAAATATATTAATCAAAGACAAAGGGATAATCCCTTACACCAGGTGAGAGTTTGCCGAATGAAAGGGTAAAGTTCAGTCACTGTACTCCTGCAAAAGAGTCATTCCACTTGGATTCAAATGCCTGTTTCTAGAAGGAAAACTGTGTATGCATTGTTCACACAATGAAGGAATGTGCCTGGAAAAATTTCCCTGATCAGCCAAGACATCCCTACAGTTCAGTCTTTGCTTTTTCAGTTTAGCATGGGAGATATGAGGCTAACATTGCTAACAAATGCTAGAAGTCAAGTGTCACACAAACTGTTTTTGTTAAAGAAGATCCCAGAAACTACTCTCAATCCCCTCAAACTATATCCAGGTCTTCATCAAGGTCATTACAGTGACTGCAGCGTTCAGTTAAAATTTACCTTATATTCAGTTTTATAGCTCACAGTTGGTCATACTCCACACCTAAACCACATCCATAACCATACCTTAATGAAGAGGCATTTTGAGTGGGCTGAGAGGTTTCGGTATGTATTTCCAGATTATATCTATTTGGGTGACAACTAGCTCTTAGTTTGTTAGCTTCAATAGCACTGTTGCACCAGTGCTAAAATAAAAAGCCAAATGCGGTGCATTAAAGATATCTTGGCTGATCAATTTCTGTAAGCAGGGGCGTATCAAGCTTTCCAAATGTGGCAAGGTTCTGAGATAGTGATGCCAAATTATAAATAAAATTTAATCATTTGAAATACAATATCATCTGACAAAAGTGGGGGGGGGGTGGAATCACATTTTAGCAAAAGTGGGGGTGTTGAATCCCCCCACCCCCCGTGTGCTACACCCCTGTCTGTAAGTTCCTTTTCCCTTAACCATTCCTTTAACCCTTAGAAATCATAGTTATTGCAGGTGCTTACAAAAGTGCTGTGTAATTTGATAGTTGTCTTTTATTGGAAACTCAACAAAATGTGCAAAGAAACACTGTATAAAATGCAGATTTAGACATTTCAATTAATACCATTTGTGTGTAAATCTCTTTAATTAGGACTCAATTTGATTAAATGTTAATGTATTTTTTGCTCTGTTCATCCTGTACATTCTGTGGATCAAATTTTCAATTTATCCTGTGGCTGATTTGATGTGCAAGGGTATGTTGTGAAGAAACATACTGACTTTTTACAGTGGTGGTGATAAAACCCAGGGATCATAATGTCTACAACATAAAACAGCCATTTTCTTTACTATCACCCAGCTTTCATGGCCAGTGAACCTAAACTTCTTAAAATAGCATGGCAAAAAAAGTAATAACTCACAACTTCTAAGGGTTAACAGCAGGTGAGAAAAGGATCCTAGACCATTCAGGTCAGTAAAAGCCTTTTGCAGTCGGTATATTGAGCCTTAGTCGGTATGGCACAAAGTTCATGGGTGTCCAGTGGTGTTGAGTTGTGATTTAGTGAAGACCATTTACAATTAAGACAATTAAAATGTGACAAAAACAATTAACATGTGACAGGGAGTAAAAAGGGACAATTAACATGATGTAATGGCATTCTTGAGATGTTGCCTTAGAGTTCATGCCCTCATGCCGAACCGCATTTTTAACCCATTCTTCTACTGAGCTGTGAGGGCGATCCAACATCACTGTCAGTCTTACTGACTCACTGTTCTTTGTTCCTCTCCTCTCATAAGGATGTCATGTTGATTGTGCCTTTATACTCCATGCGGTCCAGGCGGTCTATGGCAACACTCTCAAAAGCTCTCCTCATAATAGGGTGCTCCTCCAGAACTTCATTAAAACTGTCCACACTAAGAGAATACAGTCTGCAGTAGGTGTCCGCTCTCACGCTAGCAGTACGACGGCCACGGGTCAGCAAGCAAATCTCTGAAAAGTTAAATAGATTTTCAATAAGGTTATTTTTTTATTTTAACCTCATTCAGTCTATTTTATACTTTGTCATGATGATTGCACCAATAGAAATCGTTCAAATGTACACTAAAACTGAGTTTTTCCTGGTTATATAATACTGAAATGCTGATTCAATATTTTTCCTTAAAAACTAGTATATTCTTAAAATTACTTACTTGATATAGAATCTCTTCACTTAACCAGAGCATTTGGATTAATCTAGATTCAACTTCTTTTATCCTGCATATTCTCCTGGTATTGAATGTTTTATTGCCATTTCTACTTAGCAGGTGTGATTATATAATAGACAAAAAGATCAACGACCCAAAGCACCTGTACTCACCCCCAAAGTAGCAGCCATCAGTAAGTTTCTTTTCTGTCTTTTCATGGGTGATTACGGTGACACAGCCATGTTGGATGAAATACATCTTCCGGCCCAGTGTGCCCTCGCGAATAATAATGTCACCTGGTAGGAAGACCTCAAAGCGCAGCTTGGTCAGGAGTACAGTGACAAAGTGTGGATCAGCATTGCCAAAAAGGGGCATGTTTGCTACAAGCCCTCGACAGTTGTAGCTCACTATGTCCTAGAAAATATGTAAATTGGAGTTCAAAAGCCAACATCAAAATACATTCAAACTAACAAACAATACATTGCAATTTGCTGTGTGTAAAGCTGAGTTTAACCATCTGTAAAACTTGAGGAATTTCAGTATTCACAGTCACCATCCAGTGCTTGCTAGAGATAATAACTATTAAATTAAATCAGGAGGATGGAACTGAACACAACAGTTGGAGTGAAACAAGAAGTTAGGGACCAAAGCTGGTCCCTACATACAAAATGTATGTACAAAAACATGGTAATTGTTGACTAGTTCTTAACAATTTTTGCATGCCCAAACCTATATTGCACAGTACTATATAAAACATATTTCTTTGCAAACTAAGTAATGGATGCAGATATTGAGAGAACACCTCTTTGAGTGGGTCACTGAGCTCTCCTAATATGTTTTCCTCATCAAACATCTTCCCCTGGAATCGATGTTCATAATAGTCATGGATTCTCTGCCTCATGTCAGAAGGCAGCTTATGGAAGGACATGTATTGCTCCACTTGCTTGTACTGTAACACACACAACATACAAACACACAAACCATTCACCCTTCATCAGTGTGGAAATGTACTTTAGAGTAGCATTTTATGTGACCTGTCTGTATCGAATAAAGAGTTTTTTTTGTTTGTTACAGTTACAGTCCACAAATTCTTTTCCTGTGATATTAAATCCACTGTCACATGCAAATGTTTTTGGTCAAATTACATTTTATTGATTTTGTAAGTAAAATAATATTCATGCTCTGCAGAGATCACAATTATGCACATTGCAAAGTACAGTTACTACTTAACATAACAAATAAAACATAAAATTTGCTTTGTGCAAAAGTCATTTTATCAATATTAAAAAATTGTAAAAAGGCATATCCTCTCTGAAAAAGAAAATTATTCTCTGAGGAAGAAATTATTTTGTACTTGTTTATTTTTACATTGAATATAAATACAACTGCCATGCTGATAAGACTTTACATTCAGAAGATACCTTTTCCTGGTACTGGCGATGAGAGGCATCCAGTGACTGGACAAGTGTGGTGGCATGGCCCAGAAACATGGCGTAACAGGTGGCACCTATAATCATGCTGATCATGGTGAGCCACACATCGGTCAGTCTCTCAGGAGCCTGGGCACCGTACCCAATACACAGCATATGGCTCATGGCCATGAAGAGAGCATACGAGTACTGCACCTCCCAGGTGGAATTCTGACAAAGAAAGGGATTTTAAAAAGGGAATTAAATAATTTTACATTTTTTTTAATTAAAAAAAATAAAAAAACTAATCAAACGAGAAAGGGAAATAAAAAAGAGCAAATCTATAACAAATCATCTCCAACATATTTTGTCTCCTCACCACCATGTTGTTTTTGGAGACCCAGCAGTTTGGTGGAAACTCTTGCAGCATGGGAACCATGAACTGAAGACAGCCGTCCCAGTGACACAGCAGAAGCATAATGCCAATCAGGTTCACTATCCGTACAACTGCGCTCGCAAGGTCATACGTCATGTGGCAGATCTGAGAGAGAAGAATCAGAGAATGTGCTTTTCTTTGAATCTGGATGCCCGATTCTGGTTGTGTAAATACACTGTTCTGCGTAGTTTATTTCACCCGAAGACTTCTACCCAATTCCAGTTCTTGATCAATCCCTGCATTACTATGTTTTGCATTTTCTTTGGTCTTAGCGAAGGTTAGCGAATTAACCACTTCCTCAGCTAAACTAGGCAATTAGGTAAAAAAAAGCTGGCTGTGCTTTCGAGGTCATGAATGAAGTTGCGAAAAAGTAATGTATAAACAACCCAGGAACTTTAGTGTTTCACTTCTGCTCAACACACATGACTCTGATCAAATAATCAGTTTTATTAATAAGCCCACTTCAGCTAGACAAATGCTGTAACCATTTTATCTGCATAGATAGAAAGCTGTCAATCTGTGTTGTACATTTTCTACTCCCTCTCTTTCACTTTAGATATTACTTTAATCCTCATTGCCCTCCTCTCTCACCTCTTCCCACTGGTGTATGTAACGAATGAGTCTGGACAGCCGGAGTAATCTGAGCAGGCTGAGGATTTTGGTGAAGCGGACGATCCGCAAAGCCCTGGCAGTGCGGTAAACTTCTGCTGACTCAACCCGAGCCTCCAAGTCCACCGCCAGGAAAATATAATCCACTGGAATGGAGGAGATGAAATCCACAAGGAACCAGCCCTGCAGGTATCGTTGGCGAATAACCTTAGGGTCCAGGATGATATGGCTATTATCTCCCTCCAGTATGCCTGTACGAAAATTTAAGACCAGGTCAACCAAGAAAAGAGTGTCCGAGGCCATGTTAAAGACCATCCATGGCAGTGTGTTTTGATCCTCAAAGAAGGTGATGCCCCATGGTAGGATGACAAGGTTGCCCATCATCAGAAAGAGCATTACCAGATCCCAGTAGAACCTGCAGTTTGCATCAAAAGGAGACAGTGTTTAAAAAAAACTAAACAAAAAAACAAACACACTACCTTTTAAATGCTGTCATACTGATAAAAGTTTTTTTTTGTTCAGTATTCACTTCACATTGTTGACTGTTGACTGTAAAATTACAAGCTAGACACCTACAATGCATGTTGTTTCATTTAATCAGTGGAGTGTTTGGGGAATAAAAAAAATTCCCCACTAAACAATAATAAACACTAAACAATAAATACAGTACTTTTTAAGTAAACCTTTTTTGCATCTGCCCTCATTTACTTTTTATCAGCTCCATGGACCATATTGGTGCACTTTGGAGTTTACAATTACAGACTGTAGCCCATCTGTTTCACTGAATCATTTATCATCCTCGCTCATCAACGGTAAGGATATCCACAGGTCCACCACCAAAAAAGTTCGGTTTGGGTGGCAAATCATGTTAAGCAGAGCAGTGACTCTGATTTGTGAGTGTGTGTAAATGTGCTACACAGAGTGGATCACACTCACATAGAATTTTTAGACACCTAGCTGCTGCGTTGAGAACAGAATATAAACCAAAATACCCAGCCAACACCGTCCTGTGGCCAGAAACTGACCACTGATGTGAGACTAAATAACAACCAACACAAACTGCAGAAACAGATTAGCTATCATCATTGACATTGCAAAGTGGACCAATCTAATATTGTGAACAGCAAGTAAAAACTCCAGCAACACTGCTGTGTTTGATAAACTTAATAATACTGCCACTACCATGTCAGTGTCACTGCTGAGCTGAGAAATATCCACCATCCAAATAATACTTGCATCACTGGAGGTTTGTGGAAGTCTGTGAAGAATAAGACTTCCAAATAGTGCAGAGAAAAAGATGGACTATAGTCTGTAACTGTAAACTGCTGAAAAAATTACCAATGAGTGTACAAATAATAAAGACTGATAAATGTATTAAGCAGACTCAGTATATATTCATGGTAATTTCATGACAAATTATATTCCTTGAGATTTGATAGACCTGTTTGTGTTGTGTAGACCTGTTAAATAGTATTGCATTGTGTGTGTGTGTAAAACATTAAAGAGGGGATTAGAGCAATGGTTCTCTAAATGTTCAACCTATCTATCACTGCATGTTGCCATGGCCCACTTGGCCACATTAGATCATCTTAAATAACTGATTGCAGACCAATGGCCTGTATTTATTTTTAGATAGGCATGCTCACACAAAACAAGATTTCTGATCCTTTGAGATAATTGTTTGGCTTAATGGTTAATGCCTGGGCTCATGGTATAGAACCAAATGCTACAGGTTTTTCCTCCTCCTCCTCATCCTACGCTTTTTAAGAGAATGTATCTGTGATGTTAGTCTTCAATGTTTAAAAATTCTCACACACCACACATTTACTAAGGAACAATATGGTCAAGTCCTTACCACTTGCTTTCTCAAGGCCAATAATGGACTTGCAACCATATACCTATCAGCATTGATCAAGCAGCATGTCAAATATCATACTGTCAGGGCTTCAAGCCCTGCTCGCCTGGAAACCCCCTTGCTCTTGTTTCTGCTTATTTATTGCTTCTTCCCTATTTTCGCCCTTACTCTTATCTCCATGGCTTCCTTACTTGTGCCCTAACCTCTGTCTTTTTGTTTAATTGTTTAGGTGTACTTGGCCTGCAGTGACTTATTTGAAGTTTGAAGAACAGGTGTGGACTACTTGAGCATGGATGTACGTTAATCTGGATAAAAGCATCAGCCAAATGCTGTAAATGTAAATGCATGCTTTAAAACTTTAATAACTGCAACAATATTGCAAAAAGAGTAAAAAAAACCCAAGTATTGACAGTGTCAACATGAGTTAGAGAACACAAGTTTTTATCTGGATCTGTTACCTGCTGTGTATACTCTTTAGCTGTCCGTGGTTTGAGGTTTCCTCCTGTGGTAATTTTTTCCAAAGTGGTGTCAATCAACACCAGCCTCTCACTGGCCCCTGACCTACCCTTGAACTTGAACACCCAATCAGCTGCAAGCGTAATTACACCTACCATCCTGCTGCTGTCATCTGACCCAGGAGATAAACATTCAGCACCTTTTGTTTTTGGCTGTGTGGTTTTTGCTTTGATTTCTGCTGAATATAGTGTGAAATTTTGTAAAGTGTAAGCTTAAATTTGTGACTTGTGAACAAACAACAGCACAGTGCAGCACTCAGTGTGAAAAGCACTAGATTGTTTTCTTTATCTAAACCATTCACCCAAGTGAAGCAGGGGCCAGTCAGCAATACAGAGCCTGGGGAGCAGTGCATTCCATGGTACCTTAATCAAGGGGGCCTCAATGGTGCCACTGGCGGTCCTGGGATTTAAACATACAAACTTCCAATCACAGGGGCAACTTCCTGTCCACCTGGCTGCCAGCCATCCCACTAGCCCTGATACACTTGCCTACTGATCTAGATATTTTGTTGCTAGAGAGACACTGGTGTAAAAGATTAATGTTAGCTCTTCAATCTGTAAGTATGGGGTTTGTTCTCTACAAACATAATGCTGTGAGTTGTAATTCAACCAGGTAATGGGAGACCCAGTTGGTCTAAACTGATACAATAAAGCTGGGTAAAGGCATTTTCTCTGGTTGTCACAACAGAACGATCCCACTAACTAAAAATGTTTTAAACAAAGAGCAGGACGGATTTAACTAGGCTTTTTAACAAACCATCTAGTACATCTTTTTAGCCCATCAGGCCAGTTAAGAAGGGTCAACCTGCCCTCCATGTTACTGTCATTCTAAAGAAAATAATTGCTAGAAAGCACTCTGAAGCCTGAAAATGCATTTTTTTATTAAATAAAATTTTTATTGTATTTCTGTTTTCCATGTGCTACTATAGACGATCTTGCACCGAATTTAATGAGCCAGCGCACTGATAAAAATGTATGGTAAAGACTATCTATTACAATGAACAGCAATCCCTTGCTTGGTAAGACCCTCTGGGGATTTTCTTTGATAGTGAGGCAGTGCTTGAAGTGCTCTTAAATTCGCTACATTTGAATATAGACTTCTCAACCTTAGGTGCACATCTGAAATAGGACTAGTTGCAACAGACACTTTACTCATTACCATATTCAACAGATGAAAGAAGATCTGTGCTTCTGGAGGCTTGTGCTAGTTAACCTAAATACCAGTACTAATTTTACTTGTCAAGCTGTTCCAATGTCACCCCTTCTTTCTGTCTGGACTGGTTCAATGTCCATTGGCTCACTCCTCCATGGCTCTTTCAAAGTGATATTTAAAATGATAAATGAAAATTCAGTGTCCTATTTGAATAACTATGAATCCCACGGTTATTTAGCACAGATATACGTGTAATTATGCTACACTGTTCTTGTACAGCTATAGCAGCAGCATTCAGTGCAACATTATTCAAAAATGGCAGAAACATAAACTAGCAACATTATTGTTCAAAAAAACTTTTTTGACAACAGGATCTCGTTTTAATAATCACCTTAATATTAGGAGTGCTAACCTAGAAACAGTTTTTGTGACAATTAATTTCATGGAGGAATCTGATCCTCCAGACGGCTGTTTTTTGCAGCAGCAGGCGCAGCATTAAGTAGGCATTGATGTGACTGCAATATAAGCTTTTGATGCATGTGAATTTATCCTTTGATTTACTAAACCAGCACCTTAACAGGAACTGATAATAACAATAAAACAGACAAAAAAGGATGTTATGTCTTAAATAATTATTTTTGTTTCTAAGTAATCCACCCATTTCATGGAACAGATTTAAGCATCAGTTTCAGGCTTATTTTTCAAAGGATTACACAATACATGATAGCCTGTGAGAGCCTCATTGGACAGATGGTTATTTACTTCTCTGTCGTACAGTCCTGAACTCATTGCCTCCATAGATCCATCTTCATCTCCAGCTTTAATCACTAAGCCAACATTACATTGCAAAGCTTTCAGGGCTGCACATTCATCCTGCTAGATTATATAGACAGATAGCTGTTGACCATCTTGTGCTTTGTAATATGTGCAGGAATTAAATTTCCGTTGGTAAGGAACACATTTCGTCATGCTTTTAATCCTTCTAAAAATAGATAGATAGATAGATAGATAGATAGATAGATAGATAGATAGATAGATAGATAGATAGATAGATAGATAGATAGAGACAGAGAGATAGACAGGCAGACAGAGAGATGGACAGGCAGACAGAACCATACAAAATGCCTCACTAAGCACCTCACTTGTTCTTCTTTGGGTTTAATAATGACTGTTTACATTCACAAAGCTGCAGCATACCCTCTTAAGATGTACTCCACCAGGCCTTTGATTCCTCCCAAAATCCAGTGGACAGACTTTTATTTATAAGGACATAAGCATTAAACTTACTTTCTTTTTTGGGAAACAAAACAGGTCATTGGAATATTGGCAAATTAGACCAATATGTTAGCAGTTACTATATTAAACAGAATTGATTAAGATCCAAGACAGGGAAAACATAAAAAAAAAAAAAAAATTATGATGTGTTTAAAAGAATTAAAAGAAGTTTTATGTAGCATAAAACCAAGAGCTTGAATACAATATCATTATTTACTGTGCATGCTAAAACACTACATCAGTTATATAATTTGTTTGGATTATATGAGGGCAAGGCGTTGTATGCAAAGTATAGCCATAATACCACTGAGCCATCATCTGTTCTGAGATTATAGCTTAACTCTGACTAAGAAGTCGCAAGGCTTTAATTGCAATTTTGACCTGATGGTGCAATGTGCATTTGTTGTTTCCGCTTTTATCCACAAACAATGAGGCAGGAATGAAGCAGACTACTGGTTAGTATACGTAAATTCCAGCTGCAGACCTATTTCAGGGCTATTCCACAAATAAAACAATTTAGCAGTTCCCTGCAGGATTTTCAAGCAGATCACATAAGCGTTAACCTCACCCTACCCTGGAATCAGACTTGCTCTTTACATCTGGAACATTAAAACAATAGCAAGTTTATAGCTAGTAGTAAAGTTAGCTGTTGTTTTGTTGTAGCTAGCTGCTTTGGGTAGAGAATCCAAGAAGGGAGCATTTATTTATTAATGTATTAATTCTGTGATTAAATGAAAATAAATACAATGTTTTTTTTTTCAACCTGTTTCCTTCAAATTTGTTGGAAATTTGTTGGAACTTCTGGTGATGAACAGCTATGTAACATAATCATAATTTGCACATTAATATGTTATCAATTAAGGTTCTATATGTGTGTACAAGCCTCTTGCTGTTGTTTGTGAGGAAATCAGTATTGAATGAGTTTTTGCTCTCACTGGGTTGTGTTCCTACTGTAACTCAGTAAACCATCATCAGGCACAGGGTTATGGCTATGTTTTGACTAGCATCCACTAATTCTGTGTTTCCCAACCCAGTCCTCAGGGAGCCTCCTAGATAATCCATACCACACTCTAGCACAGCTCCCAATACATCAAGTAATTAAGAAAACACCAAAGCATATAAAGGATGGGAGCAACAATTGTGGACAGAACAATGCTCTGCTCTGCCATTTAATATAAAAAATAAACATACACTAGTACTCTTAATAAAATAATTGGTGACATTATACAAAATTACATGTGATTAATTTTCACATATAATGAAGGCAAGCGAAATTCTCCTATATGTGATTAGCTGCGAAAGAAATTTCTTGCTCAGTCAGTCTTAACTGCAACATAACCTACTTTGAGAAGTTCAGCGGTGGAAAGTAATTCATGTTTGAGCTGGTTAGATTTTGAGCCATTATCATAAATGTTAGCTAACTAACCAAAGTATCAGGCAACATGTTATAGCACACTTACTTTACACTATTTTACTTTTTAGTTCATAGATTGTGGAATGGTTAATATACACATTAAAATATGGTGTTTGAATAAGAAAAGTTGAGAATTCAGCAACTACTGCTTCTTAGATGTTAGTGTGCTTGTGTGTTTGTGTGTGTGTTTGTGTGTGTGTGTGGGTGGGGGGGGTGAGCAGAACAGTCTGTCACAAACATCAGCGCTACTGGAGTTTTTAAATCTTGTCTGCACTTACTGTCCACTCTAACAGACACACCTAATTTGTTGATCCACATTCCCAATACAAAGCCAGTGAGTATAGTTCATTTGATACTGCACCGTTTGTGTTGGTCCTCTTCTAATTTTACATTAGTGGTAAGTTTCTGTCAAAAGGACACCTTTGGCTGGTTAGTTCTGGCTGGTTGGCTGTTCTCAGGCCTGCAGTGACACTGAGGTGTTTTACAGCTTCAGAAGCACTACTGTGTTTGATTCACACTGTTCAATACACAAACACAAAACACATACACAAACTTTCACTGCTGAGAGAATGATCCTTATATACTAGATAAAAGCCTGAGGGGGATTAATGTGCTAAAGGGAGCTAAACACATGGACTAGAGTCTGTGAATGTAAACAATAAAATGCACCTATATGGTTACTGGAGCTGATAAAATGGATGACTGTACATACAAAGTGTACCTAATGAACAGGCATGTATGTACAGATATTATAAATATACAAATTAAAATGCTTTGTTGATTTTCTCTTTGGACATAAGTTCACATATTTTACAGAGAACACAAATCTGTACATTATAATGAACAATTAATGTTTATTTGTTGAATTTAGTAAAGTGAGAGGAAATCTGTAGGAGGGTGTGGTTCTGTTGCCATGTAGAAAGGCAACAAAACATTTCATTTGACTAGGCTATGCAAATTTCTGCACACACCTGTATGCATACAAATCTCTATTTTTAACATATTTTGGAAATGCCAACAGGCCTTTACTTCCTGACAAAAGTCAATGATGAAGGGCCCAAATGTAAATATCCAAAGTGGTTACAATAACTTGTATTGGAATTTCAGTACATATATATTCCTTCTCCTGTAGCATTTTATAGAAATAAAACACTACACATCCCCAAACTGCAAGCTCAATGCAACTAAATGTCTCCCCTAAAATGAGCAAATTGTACTCACTGTGTATTATATTTCTTTTTCAAAGCTAATGTTATGATAGAGGATTTTACTTCAACTTTTCATGACCTTTTCATCTTTTAAATAATTTAAATTCCTAAAACATGCCCTTTTCTGCTATAAACCTTCAAAATAATGTCAGATATTGAAAGTGGTAGACAGCCACTTTAAAGCACCCCTAAGGGACAATGGCTACATTTTAAAGAACAGCGACCTTTTTAAAAACAAGCTATAATCATGTATGCACAAAATGTGTTGAGTGTGTACATGTTCTGAACATGCAGTGATTTGACAATGTGTAATTGGAACTGTCTGAGTCTTGGAAGCCACACTGTGATTAAAGGGATAGTTCACCCCAAAATGAAAATCTGATGTTTATTTGCTTACCCCCAGGGCATCTAAGTCGAAGGT
>JBBKCR010000134.1:4071813-4085260 GCA_037577295.1 Ladigesia roloffi | reverse complement strand
TCGAAGTTTATATGATCATAACACACAATTTTCTGTGGCTCTTCAAAAATGAGTAAAAATGCTCAAAAACTCTGGCACTGGGGAGTTACCTGATTTGAACATGGCTGGCAGTGAATGAGTTAAGAATCCTTCAAATATAAACTTGCTCACCTTTTCTACATTGTAGGTTATGGTAAAGTCAGAGTTGACAAAGAGAATGTTTTCAGGTTTCAAATCCGTGTGGGTTAGCTTGTTGTCATGCAGAACTGTTTGGACAAGAAGTAAACATTTCATGTTACAACAAACAGAACAAATCCCTAATCAACGTTTTCAGAAATATTTAAAATCAATCCTATAACATAAGTTCCAAAAAGGCAATGATTTTCAAACAAAGTAAATTCTAAATTTAAGTGTGCAAAGACATCATATCAAATGTCAAAACTGTGAAATGCTTTTGTAAGTTGCTTTGAATTTGATGAGTTGCTACTTTTCCTACACTTGTCTGATATAGGATTTCAGCTGCCCAACAATTCAGGGTCTCCTCGGTCATATTTTTGTTTCATGATGTGGCAAATGCCTTCAGTGGGTGACAGGACTGCACTGCAGGCCAGTTTAGCATCTGGATTCTACTACAAAGTAGTAATATTGTAATGCATGCAGAACGCAGTTTGGCGTTTTGTTGGTGAAATAAGTAAGGCTTTCCCTGAAAAAGATGTCATGTGGATGTAAGAATATATCACAACAAAAACTGTATGTATCATTCAGCAATGATGGTGTCTTTAAAGAAGTGAAAGCTACCCACGACATAATCATGAATAATGGAGAATGTTCCCACTCATCTCTAGCCCAAATGACATAGCATCCACAAATTCCAATAAGAATCAGAAATGTTTACAAACAATTTGTTCTTTGAAGAATAGCGTTTTAACCTGCATTTGTGAATGCAGAGATTGACGGTGTTCAGACAATGTTTTTCAGAAGTGTTCAAACCATTGATGAACAGAGCACTTAGTGTTAAGTCCTAAACATAAGGTGGGTAACAGAAGAAGGGGTGATGTTGTATGTGTTTTAAGTTTCAAGATAGAATGGTACACAGTTCAAATAGAAGTATGAGCAGTTTACATTAACATTTATGGCATTTAGCAGATGCTTTTAATTAAAGTGCCTTCCAGTCCCTAACTACATGGGACAGTCTCCCAGGGGGCAACTTGGGGTTAAGGGTCTTGCCGAGGAACCAGTGGTGGTTTGCGGTATGTAAGATTCTAAATCATGACCTATTGGTCAAGAGGCAAGTATTCTACCCAATAGGCCACCACCCACCTATTTTTATTAAACTTTTAGGAAATATGTGTTTTTAAACTGTATTGTAAAAAGCCAAACTTATAGCAACTGGCCAAACATACACCAAGACCAAGCCTAAATTATCTTTTCCACACACAAAGAACTCAAGTACCATAAACTGATGAACTCACATTTGACAGCGAGGCAGATCTGATAGGCCATGTGTCGGACCTGGCTGATGGAGTAGGGCAGGTAATTATTCTCCTTCAGGAAGTCGAAAGTGCTTAGAGCCAAGAGTTCAAAGCTAATACACATGTGGCCATGGTAGTCAAACCAGTCAAACATCTGTACACACAGACTGAAAGAGAAACAAAAGGCAACATGAAGAACCCTTCAAACATCTTTTTTTCAACATTCATACAGTGAAGATTTTTTGGTGGGGGGGCATTTAGGCATTGGGGCAATACATACAAACAAAACTCATAGTCAGTTGTACTATGGCTGTATGCTAAAATGATGAGTACAAGCTAAAACTAAGAAGAACATGCAAATGAAACATTTAGTCAATTCTCCAATGGTTGTATCTTTCACTTGCTATCGCTATGCTAATGCTCTAATGTGGTTGTAAAATTTTAGCCCTGTATTGTGTAAAGACAAAAAAAGTTTTCTCTCCTTACTTTTTGTTTTCAGGGTCTCTCTCATTGATCTTCTCCAGGACATTGATCTCCAGTCGTGCTGCTTCCTTGTACTTCTCGACATTCTTAATAATTTTCAGAGCAACATGAGCGCCACCCCTTGATGAAAAACAAAAATGCAACATAATGTATTAAAACAAAAGTGTAGTTACAGAGTAGGTTATTTCCTGGAGAATGCACAGCAAGCGAGTGAGCTGACTTCATGATGGAACTGGTGTAATATCATAAGGATACATACACCTGAGCGTGAAGAAGTGTTGGATACACAAATGTGTCAAAAAATGCATAACTGGACTGGCGACAAGAGCTGAGATTAGGAGCCGATGCAACAGCTGTCAAGCAGATTCAAGACACGGCAAGAGACACCATTGTTTTTAACTGGCTATCAAATTCTGATAAAGTTATATGACCATGACATGTCCTGCCTCTTAAATGCACTACTCAGCTGCCACCCCTCATCTAAACAAAACTGACACGCACAATGTCCTGTTATGCGCTACATGTGACATGCCAACTCCAGAAAATGTTGAGAATTCCATAGGAGAAAATAACTTTAACACAAATAATTTTAACACAAAAGATGCCCCTAATTCTTTACATGGAGGAACCAAAATTGTTTTTTTTTTCACTATAGTTGATTATGATCTAATTAAAAAGATTAGTTCAACAGGGTACATTTCAAAATGTCTCAATTCTTGTAGCCTGGTTGGCAGTTAGCATTTTAATTGAAGGCATTTACCTGCGATGGTCAATGCACTCCATCACCCTCCCAAAGGTTCCCTCCCCCAACGTGCCAACAATTTCATCTGAAAGGAAGATAAAGGAGAAACAAAAAGACAAAGAAAGAGACAGAGACAGAGAGAAAGGGAGAGAAATAAAGAATAATTACAAATAAAATATAACAGAACAACAAAAGGGGGCGGTTTTAGCATTTCTGGCATCATTCCCTATTCATATAGTTTGTTATAACTTAACCTAAATAGACAACAATCAAATGCACAACTTCAACAAAAAGAGATTAACAAAACAGTATCTTTCTTCAGTCTAAAAACCAAAAAAAAAACCCTGCTGAAAAAACAGTGATTGCGCTGGAGCAACGAATAAAAAAAAAAAAACTGATTTCCCACCCTGCCACCCTGTCCCCTAAATAACTACTTTAATCTTAATTTGGCAAAAGTCTGTTTAAACAAAATCTGCACCAATTTCATGGCCAATACGCTTCTGCAAATACAGGAAATGCTAATTGTATGAGTGAAGTCTAAATAAATTTCTGTTAGTAGGGAAGGATATCAAAGCTGTAAAAAGGTACTGTAAAACATCCCTATACGCCACTAATGTCACATAATATAATAAATAATATATGTTAAAAAAAAATAAAACTCAACACGTCATTCGCCTTCCTGGTCTATTCTGACAACAGGGGAGCGCATTCTATAATTCCACCATCACATTCATCGTCAACATCAACATGACCTCTTGCCCTCCCAAGTATGAGTATGTCTGCTCTGTGCTGGTACTGATAGGGAGAAAGGTTACGATATAGGAGTAGAGTAGTAGTAGTGGCAGTGTGTACATCTCTCTTGCAGGACGTCGCCACTCCGACAGATCAGATGACCCTCTTCGTCGTCCCTCACACACAGCGCCCGCGTCCCGCTGTCACTCCGCTGCTTTTCGGCCCCCGGCAGGGTCACAGGTGAGAGGTCACAGCACGACCGCAGTGGGAGGAGGGGGGGTGGGCGGAGAGGGGAGAGCGGAGGGGGCAGCCGTAGCCACGGCGATGGTGAGGAGCAGTGTTGTTGTAGGTAGGTTTGGTGATCATGGGGCGATTCGTATGACACCACGTGAGGAGATATATATAACGATAGGGATATAGTGCAAGGGAACAAGTCAAAGATCACATTTTGTCCCTTATTTCTTGCTTCCTACAAGTACTCCCACTCAACCCTCTGCCTAAAGGCCCTGACAAAACATCAACCTGCATCATAAGCATTTACTCATACAAACAACACACATGAACAAAGGCATTGGTTACTCAGAACCATGCAATAACAGTTTGAAACAAGCTGCCCTAGCCAGTGAAGAAATAAAGAAAATCAAGCAAAGGAAGAAAAACGTAAACACTTAATATAATGTATCTTGATGTTAAATATGCAATAAAGCTCTCATAACTACGGTAAAAAGAGGTGTAGAAACATAATAATTTTTATAAAAAGGTAAAATTGATACACCTTACTTAAATGTATAAGTTAATGTATAACTTAAGTGCCTGAAAATAATATGAAATATGGGGCACTATTTAACCCTAAGCTACAATAGCATTCATAAGCGTTTTTTTCTTAAAGTAGGATCACAATACTAGAGATAGCTTACTCGTAATACATATAAACTAACAAAACAAAACAAAAGCAAACAAAAACAAGGCCAAAACAAAAGAGTTCATACTTACCAAATCCTGGGGCTGTGGAGAACAAGAGGTTAAAGAGAAAGAAAGCGAGAGCTGAAGAGATGGAGGCAGAAATAAAGAGGAGTGGAAGAAGCAAGGCTTGGGTTAGAAAGTACTCACCGAGGAGGATGGGCTATAGGACCTTGTTCTACGCCGCCTTCGTTTGTGCTTACGCCTGCTGCCTTTCTGTCGGTAAGAGTCCTCACGTTCCCGTTCATGTAGGCGCCGGTAGTCGTAGCTGGGTGAAGCGTTGCGAGAGTAGTAGTTGTCCGGTGTTCCACGTTCTCGTTCCCGGTCGCGATCCCGGCTGTGGTCCTGTCGTCGGTAGCTCTCACAATAACGTCTATCATACGGTCTTCGATCTGGAGAACGATTGTCGTAGCTGGAAAGGAGAAAACCAAATTGATTAAGATCTTATTAGCATGCGCTGTTCGTATAACTACAATTTTAACAATTTAGTAATAACCCTAACATAGGGTTGGACTGTGTATTCAATATATTGATGATTTGAGAATACAAGCACACTACGGAACCAAACAGCTTTCTTCACAAACACAATGCATATACGGTAAACCCTGACATTCGCGGGTGTTATATTCCAACAACACCCACAAATAGTGGAAAAACATGAATTTGTGATGTGGTAAAAGAGAAAATGCCTAATTTTATAGTGTAAACCCTAGTGATGCTCCAATCAATCGTCTGAAGATCGGTATCAACTGATAATCACACTTTATCACTCATTATGCTTGGCCGATCGCAGGAAACGATCACAACTGATGATGTCAATGCGTGAGGACTAGGGATGGGTACGAACCCGGTTCGATCCCCAAGACCGACAGCACCCTCTGAGGTACTGAGTGCGGTACCAGCCTCACACACTGCCTCCCGGGCGCCAAGTGATGGTCCGCTGCTTCACTCGGTGAACGGGTTAAACGCAGAGGATGAGTTTTGTGCTGTTTACACGGTATACAGTGGTGTGATCATGTATATCACTTTCACTTTTCCTCCAGAAAATCTCTTAATACCTGAATTGTAAGCGTCTTACCAGTCAAGCAGTTTTTTATCGTTATTCAAATAATTTTATGGTTAATGTTGTTCAGCCATTTTTGTGGTTAACATTTCATTGTCAAATAGACATTTTCAAAACAGGGCTTCTAAGTTGGTCATTGTTTTAAATGCAAGAAATTAAACAAGCCCTGAAGTTCTTTTCTTCCTACATTCTTTTAATTTGTGACTCCCCCTCTCTCTTTGCTCTTCACACACACACACACACATACACACGCGCACACACACGCGCACACACACAAACTGTTCCTGTTAGTTATTCATGTTTTTCCTGTGCAGCAGTTGTTTTAATTTAAAAAAGTTTGATTACATGAATTACAAAATAAACACTTATTAGAAAAGTTTATTGTCCACAGGTTAAATTGCAGTACAGTCTGTCAACATAGGTATATCCTCTACTCAAGTCAATTCATAACCAAGCCAGACTAGTATTAATACAAATATATCTGTAAATAAATCGATATCGAATCAATCGGATCAAAAACCTTGTGAATCGGATACAAAACCCAGCCCTAATATAATCCCTGGCCTATACCTTTAATTAATGCAAGTGTGTTATTTTTAGTATGCACCATCATTTTCTTTGGTATAAGCAGAGTAGATACAGTAATAAACCAAAACCAAAAAACACGAGAAAATGCTCAGAAAAACGTAGGAATACTTGAGCACACAGGTAAATGTTCCTATGCGGAACTGCTGATCTGCATCCGCTACTTTCAAACCCCCCCAATCTCCAAGTAAAGGGATACTTCAGCATACCAAGAACCACGTTCTTTGTGTTCTGTGTACAGTATCAAAAATTGTATATAGTTATATTACAAAAGAAAATGTAGCTGAAATTATGTTAACATTTATGTTACAAAATTTGTAAAATTAGGCTATATTTATATATACATTTTCTTAAAATATTTAGAGAATAAATTGCAGATATCTGCATTTTCCTCAAAATTGTGGGGGTTTCCTCAGAACAATTATGAGTTAGGTTCCTCAAAAAATCTGCACACTTGATAGCCTGCCGCTTCTCTAGATTGCTATTTATCTCCGCATTTTTGAACAATTTATTGCTCTGCTGCTAGATTTTTTTTTTTTATTGGACCCTCTCTCATTAAATCCTGCTAGAACTTATGTAGTCTTGCGGTGTTTTTGTTTTTGTGTTGCACTCCTGGAAGTATGTTCTTGTTTTACGGTGTCCTTTGCATCTGGCTGAAATGACAAACACCTACTAGACTGCATCCATTATACATCCTTGATGTGATATAAGTATGAACTTGTTTCAACCATTTTCATGTTGTGCTCATTTTGCAAAATATGTAATTATATATTTAAATCAAATAATTTACAATTTACCAACATATAAAAGTGGAATATATTTTTGAACAGATTGCTTCAGAAGGACAAGTCCTCATATTCACACATACCTCCTAGAACGTGCATAGCCTCCTTCCTGCCTGTGACCTCGACCCCGCCTTTCTCGGTCGCTGCTGGAGGAGAAGGAGGGTGAACGGCGGTGCCGCTGCTTCCTCCCTCGGTCCCGATCACGATATCTGTCTTGATAGCTACTGCGGCTCGCCCGTTCTGATGATGGGTACCGCCTAGAATGAGGCATCTAAAAAAACACAAGATATACAAACACAAGACACTGTGAAAATGTCTTTAGAAACCCATCACAAATCAGCATCAGAGCAACTAGCACAATTAACTATTTACAAACCAGAATATTTTTCCCCACAATGTTCAACTTAACATGGCTGACCCATGAGTCTCTTATTGTTTGCTCTTGCCATTGAACCGCTCGCTGTAATATTTCCCAACATTCTATTTGTATCAACTGCAGACAACTTACTGTTAAACATCATTGATCCACATCTGCCCCTTCAGCCCTAACCAGCTTGACATCATTTGGTCAATTAACAGGTTGTAAATTAAGTAAAAAATAAATGGAATTCAACAAGACTCCAAAGAAAATCTCCACAGTATAGTTTAATATTTAAAAATAACAAAACAACAGTGTTTCTTATCTTGGTGTGACAGGGAAATTTGAGAACCATAAATTGTCCTTCATTCTTACTAGCACAAAAGAGGATATGGATCTTTGGTTTGCATTCCATCTGTCTCTATTGCAAGAATAAAGGTTATTAAAATGTATACATTTCATAAATTTGTAAATCTATTCCAATTCTTGCTGGGTTTTTTTTTTTTTTTTTTTTAAACTAATGTTAAAACCGATGCCTAATGTTATATTTTATCTGGGACAAAGCGACAAAAACTTTGTTGCAGAGGCCTGAGGCAAATAGAGATCTAGCACCAAGTTTCAGGTTCTATGAGTAGGCTGCTAACCTAAGAATTATCCAGTACTGACTAAGGAGGGAAGAGATGTCTTCAAACCCTACTAGGCTGGAGATGTAGGCAAATTCAATTACTAGTATCACTAACTTTCCTTATCCCTATCCCAAGCCCTTACTAAATAAAACCTATTTATGATGATAACACTGAATATATAGTAACCTACTAATTACAGAAGCTTTAAAAATCTTTGGATTGAAAAATGCTTTTGGACCGAGTGAGTCTCGGCAATTTGATCTGATAACACTAGATGTCTACACTTTAAAGACAAGTAGTCCACCAGAATCAGGATTAGATAGCCCTCATATATTATTCTTAAATGTTAAAATCCCACCCTGTTTAACTTGTTGCAACCTTGTCCTAAATATGTATATACTTTGATAAAAGTTTAGGCAAACTGATCTCTACTACATGCAATATCATATTCGTAACAACCATCTGTGTTATTATTCATTTAAAAGTAAGTTAATCATGTAGAGTATTTATACCTAGCATTTGTATATCACAGCATATTTCATTTTTTTCTCTACAGATTTATTCTACTTATTTGGACTTACCTATTATATTATACCCAGCATTTGTGTGTATATCACAGTGCACATTATTTTTTTTTTCTTCCAATACATATTTTTTATTTTGATTTGGACATTTTATATTATTCTTGTCTCTGTATGTCTTTGCAGTCATAGCATGAGCAATTTACTTAATTCGACTATCAAAACCGTAATCTATGCTTCAACTAAATGGCATTACATTAACATACATGTCCGTTTGTAAACGGTACCTGCCTGGCTTGCAAAGCCAAATATGCTGAGGCTATTGATAGTCTGTGTTCATCTGAGCATCATACACCCAGATTAGAAACTGGACATAAATAGTACGCTATCTAAGATTCTCGTGCATTTGTAATTTTTTTGTTCAAGTTTTGGAATGGGAGGACACAGAAGGATTACAGGGAGCCTCGTCCGCCAAACTGGGCAACCAGATCGGTTCAGGTCCAGCTAGCTTGCATTATAAGAACTTCTACGCAGCAAGATTAACATCACAATATATTGGTTAACCGACCCAGGTGGCTTGATAGTTTGTAATGCTATGTGAAAGTGAAAGGAAATACACCCTCGCCGTTTTGCAAACAAGTTTAAACCAAATAATCTAACTCTAATTCAGTTAGCCGTCCTTCCTCCTAGCCTTCAGCCGCCATCTTGATGCTAGGCAGGTTAGCATTAGGGGGAGAAGGAGGGAGAACCTTTACTAACTACGAAAAATACACACATGAAGCCAATTTGTGGTCGCTGTGCCCGACATTTGACGACAGGCTTTCAAAGGTTCCAAATTACCGTCCTAGCAGCGAGGCCTGTCCGCTTATCCCAAAGAAAATCCGTTTTGACGCTTCGGCTCAATTTCTCAACACAGAACTTGCCCGAGCCGAGCCTCCACCCCCTCTCAGCAAGGCTCCTCACGGTCAAACAACGTAAACACGTTTTACTTAGGGGTTTATTATTTTTTTTTATCATACTCAACATTTCGGTTAGACAAAAATATATAATTTCACATTTTGCGTTTTTTTGTATTCGATTCAATTCGACTCAGGGTTTTTTTTTCTTTTAGCCTAAAATAAAGAGCAAGTAAATACATTTTGGTAAGGACAGTCAAATAATTAAACTATTCTAGAGTTAATGTCAAGAAATTATAATTATTTAACAATCTCTGAAGCAATTCAATTCTATTAAATCCAATTGATGTGAGGTGTAACGTAAATTCCATTCGCTCTGATTCACACTCATCAAATAAATAAACCTTTTCATAGTTCTTTGCGACAAAGAATGATCTTTTTTTTCATTTTAATATCAAAATAAAAAATGGCAATCATTACTCTACTAGGTTGCAACTGAATTCAATTCAGTTAACTTCCTGTGAAATGTGAACTTCAGCACCTTTGTCAACTAAAATAAAGCAACATTTCCACAACATTTCCACAGTTAATTTCTGATTTTAATCTATGAAAAGTATATCCCCTTTCCTGCTAGGCTGCAATTCAGTTCAGTTTGAATTCAGTTAATATATAGTTTACATATAAATGTATGTATATTTTTATATACATACTTATATACATACATACAAAACAGATGCCCATATTTAGTCAATTTTAGTGAGAAGATTCATCTTAAGTGAGAAGAATCATTTTAAGATCACCCTCATATCACTAGACACTAGGTAAGGTATACATTGGTGTTAAATTCTGTTCAATTGATGTGCTTATTTTCTTTTAGGCCTTCTGCATTTGCATATAGTGAAAGGAAACCACATTCCTGCAGGATCATGCTGCAACGCAAACACATTTCAACCGGCCTTCACCCCCACACACTCAAATATATCAACATTTCCAGAGTTAGCTTTGACAAAGAATAACCGTTAAAGCACTGCGGTGGGTTGGTGACCTTTGTAAACCCCGGGATAGGCTCGGGGTACCCACGACCAGAGGCACGACCCTAGTATGGATTAAGCAGTTACAGAAACCGAATAAATTAAGTAATAATCATGAAATATTTTAATCTCGGAGGAAAACATGTTTATACTTTTTCTATGTAGAACATTTCTAGACTGCAATTCAATTCAAGTGATATTTAAGATCACCCTGATAGAAGAAGACATTTTTGCAAGGGATAAATTGGCCGTAATTTGATTTGAATTGGCCGTTTATTATGTTTTTGTACAGAATGATCTGGGCAGGTAATCAATCACCATACAATCACCCTGATATTAGGTGACTTTTAGCAAGGACAAATTGGCCTTAAATTCAATCCAAGTGAGGCATATATTATCTTTTGGGCAATCTGCACTAGTGTACAATGAAGGGAAACATATTTCACGACCCTCCTCAAATAATTAAACAGTCCCAGTGCTTTCTTCTACACTGAAATTATAGTCATCCTCTAGCTCTCAACGAAGGCGGTCACATTTTTTCTCCTATCCCTCCCCTATCTCTCCTGCTGGCTTCTCTTTTCTTGTCCTGTGCTGTTTCTAGCTGTCTCTGAGACTCTCTTTGCCCTTCTCTCCAAACAAGAAACTATGGAATTATGGTCTCTGAATGCAATTGACACCGTCTTCTCAACGAAAATTCCAGGTTTGGGGCAGAGGCGGAGCCAGACATAGTGAGCATCCAGGGCTTAGCCCAAAGGGGGGGGGGTTTGGGAGTCCTCCCCCAGAAAATTTTGGATTTCTTAGATGCATTAGATGCAATTTCCTGCATTCTAGTCCACTTTAGGCTAGACATGGCAAATACTTAATCCCTTCTGATTCATATCCTACATTCTCAGTTGCATGCCCTGCACAAGACAATACTATTTTACAGAAATAAACAATAATTAAGAGATTCTTATGTAAACAACAATGGCAAAATTGATACTTATTAATGTGATATCAACTTTCAGTAGATTAAAAGGATTGCAGAAATTGATTGTTTGTTTGATTTTTGTATGTTAGAAGTGGTACTGTAAGCTCACTGTGCCCACTCCTTACACAGCACCACTTCCCCACCTTTCCCACCCTACCGCCATTGTATAAATAGACTGACGAAAACAATCTTCACTGCATTTTTTTCACTCTGCAACTATAGACCTATGCATGTGACAATTAAATGTCCTTGTATCCTCACTGTGCTTTGTCATAGCCAGGCCAACGATTTTGTAGCTAAGTATGCTCTTGCATGCCCTTTGCACTCGATGGCAATAAAAGCTCAAGAATGGAGACCATTGTTAGATAATATACCACAACACTTTCAATGTTATTATTCTTCTCAGTTTCATTCCTCCAAGAAAACAATCACCTTCATTAGAGCTGGAGAGCACGCAGCCCTGGTCAAAAGAACACCAGCAGCTATCTTAACCTCTGCTAGAGACTGGCAGGTGCTGGTGGACCTTGAACAGCAGCTGAAATTCCCCAGCCACATTGCTGTTACCACCCTTCGACCAGATACTGTTCTTCTCTCTGAGGCCACTAAGCAAGTTGTGCTGATGGAGCTCACAGTCCCATGGGAAGACCGCTTGGACGAAGCATTTGAGAAGAAGCTTTCCAAGTACGCGGGACTGGTCACAGACTGCCAGCAGGCTGGATGGAGAGTGAGGTGCCTCCCAGTGGATGTTGGATGCAGAGGTTTCGCGGCTCGATCCTTTGCCAGAGCCCTAAGTAGTATGGGCATTGAGGGAGAGCGTGGCAGAGAGGGCCTCAAGATGGCTGTGGCTCAAAAGAGGAGAACCATTGAGTCGTGGTAGCTAGCTAGCCATCTGGACACAAGCTGGGGTCTGATCAACCCACAGCTGGGTCACCTGGATGAGAGTGTATGATGTTGAAAGACCCGAAACACCCTATGATTCCAGGAACATCACTGATGATGTGTCCAAATGCATCAGTAGGTGTATTTACACAGTTCTGCTGATTGGATGTAAATTTTATATTACTGACCTGAAACGTCTGACAAGTTACTGGCAACTGCTTCTGATGTATCACTGTTGGATCTTTTTTTTTTAAAGAAATGTCTTCTGTCCATGGTAATGTTTGAGGCTACTTGAAGACAGAGACAAGTTCTGACGACAAACGAGTTGAAAGTAGACGTCAACGTTAGTGTTTAGAATGTTGGGTATCAGTTTGTGGAATTCTGTTTTTGTATTTACAGCCCTTTGAAATAACAGCATTTTATGGATGAGGGAAACGGGGGATTGTGCCAATTAATGAGTTTTAATGTATTTCATAGGCAGCATATTGCCAGGCTTAAATAGATTCAGGGCTTTTGAAGTGTATTGTCTATTATGGTCGAAGAGGTCCAATTTCCTGCATTCTAGTCCACATTAGGGTAGACACGGCAAATTCTTAATCCCTTCTGATTTATATCCTACATTCTCAGTCGCAAGGCCAGCACAAGACACTACTATTTAACAGAAAGAAACAATAACCAAGAGATTCTTATTTAAACAACAATGGCAAAATTGAGACTTATAAATGTGATACCAACTTTCAGTAGATTCAAAGGTTAAAAAGATTCAGGGTTTTTGACGTGAGATTCTGGGCTTCAGTTCCCAAAGCCACCACCTTGCTCCGCCCCAGGTTCGGGGGAACCCAACTGTCCTGCAGGAACGTTTGCAGCCGGATACGTGATGGAGGGGTGGGTGAAGTGGCGCTTTGTGTGTGTGGCAGCTCTGTCCCTGGAGGACATTGAAGACATGTACTTATTCCGCACCATGATAACAGGGCTTCATCTGGGACCCTGGGTTATCGACAACAAAAAAGCAGTCACAGCTGTTCCAAGCCCTGTGAAGCTGGCCGGAATGATTCGGATAAACCATGAAGACCAGTGATGAGCATTAGATTCTCAAAAGTGGAGTAACAGCTATCGATCCAAATTCAACACAAGAAATCTTTTCCTCAGCCACCCCACTTACCAGCGTGGGCCTCAGCCAAGGCCACCGCTGGGGCAAAACAACCTCCTGGAGATAAGACAACAAGATGCTCTGAAATCCTTATTCCTGTGGAGGACACCTGTGGAGGACTTCTGGACTTACACAGGCTTAAAAACACACACACACACACACACACACACACACACACACACACACACACACACACACACACACACACACACACA
>JBBKCR010000134.1:4042962-4071713 GCA_037577295.1 Ladigesia roloffi | reverse complement strand
GCACTAACGCAGCACTAACGAATAGCAGCATTTTGGTGATCATTTCTTTTGATGGGGTGCCAACTTCACGGAGGTGTTGGCTTCTTTTTAGTTAGACGGTTTCACTGTTGTTTTAATGTCTTTCTATGAACGTGCTGAAGTAAACAAGCCAAATAATATATAATCACATGCCTTTTTGACGTTTCTTTATTTTTACAGACACTAATTTATATGACTGAATCGCTGAATAGAGATATAGTATTTCTGGGTCAAAATGGTAGCCTTGCTTGTAAGACTGTATTATGCATTATTGTCTATTGTATTCACATGTAACTATGAACGTGGGTGCTTTTCAGACACTTTACATGCTTATTTACCCAAATTGTTGGGCTGTCCTTCTTTTATTGGGAAACGAGGAAACAATCACTGAAATTTGTCCCCATGCCTGCTTTACTAACTAGGGTTTGGGAGGATTCCCTCCATCCCCGAAGATCAACTGCTCCTGTGCCTTCAACTCATATACGAGCAAATCAGTTTCTTCCATTGAAAATCTTTCTTGACCTCCAGGTAAATCTGCCATCATTATACACAGCACGCCATGGAACATGTGCCGGGTATTTAAAGGGAGTGAGTGTTCATTGCATGCTACTCCCCAAACACACGCATGACTTTTTGACTCATTTAAGGCAACCCATTTGAACTATGCGCCAGGCGCTATGTTCACTTTTCCTACAGGCACTATAGCGTTTTGCACTGGCCCCTTCCCCAAAGACAACTGCATTTCAGACTTCAGACAATGCGCGATCGAACCTTAAAATCGGTCCCATAGTCTGTGTTGTGTGATTGGTTCTGTGTGAGTGGGTGTGTGTGCGGAAAAAACCCAGCCTAACCACAGATCATTGCATGTTCACCCTAGTGATACCACATAGTGTTGAGTTGGGTTTTTTGAGGCTTGGCACAGTTTATATTTCTAGTTTTTTTAAGAAAAGATCATTCCTAAGAGACACACAGGAGAGTGGGAGAAGGACAAGCTTCTCCATGGTGTGTGGAATGTTGGAATCAGGACTCGTGTTTGCCATTTGAGTTAATCAGGAATATGAAATTCGGGGACTGTGTCTTTAGTTTCAGTTTATGTTCGAGAAAAGGAGAAAAGGTCCTCCAGCACCCCTTTGTCCATCAGAAAACCTCAGCCTGACTGTATGTGTGTAAGCCAGTTTGGCTCTAAAAGATTTGAAACTTCACCACACCACATCATGACAAAAACAACCTAAAGATATGTTCAAAGATTACTGTGGTTATGTTTTGGGTTACTGGAACCTATACCAAAACATGTTTTAATAACAGAAACATATAACATCTGATAAATGAGGCCATTGCAGAGGGAACAAGTAGCCTGTGATACAAAATATAGCAGGGTCCTGGAGGTGCAGCACTTGTTCCAAAATTACAATAAGGGAGACTGTTGGCCCAGGGAGAGAGCTGATTCCTACACATTTTAAGAAGGAAATAAAAGGCACTGGGAATGTAGGGATGAGTAAGAATGACCAGCACATTAGCTAGAGAGTTCTGCAGCTTTCATAATGTTTGGAAACTCAAACTTTGACATCTACTGTTTCACACTGTTCACATCATGAGTGTAAAAGCATTTGTTTACCTGATGTGTGAGTATAAAACACTATTGCTGATACACAAAAGTTAACCTTCCAATTTCATTTGTTTGCAGATTTTAAAATCAAATAGAATGTTACCCACAAACCCAAAAGGTGCTACCACACTAAATGTGTTTTACAAGTTTGTTGCAGTTTTAATGTAGTGGGAAAAAACTGCTGGTAAATTATGCAGTGTAGAAAAAAACTATCAGGCTTTATTTTCTTAATATCAGGTGTTAAGTTCAGCCTAAATGTTTAAAGTATTACAAACAGATGAGAATATTTACTTAATTAAATGAAATTACTGTTGAATGCACAAATTGTAAATACTGTTTATTGTTTAGGTACTGAACTTATGTAAGTTTGAGAGTCAGCTTTGAACTATGATAATGATGATCATCAGTTTCGCTGCCATAAAATCCTTTATCTATTACAAAGACAGAGAGGAACATTCATGGTGTGGCACAAGCACATCCATACAAATTGTGCTGAGGACTTTCATCTACCAAATTAAAACACAGTACTGGACGGCAGAGCCCCTAACTAATTATTTACATTTAAATACAACAATGTTGAATGCCTTTTTGTCCTTATCCATCAGTACAACAATTTTCCTATTTTCATGCAGATGGCCACAGTGAAAATGAAGTCAAACCTGGGTCTGTGAGAGAAAATGGCCACCCTGCATGGAAGGTTCTTCATCTCACTCAGCTCAAACATTTAATGTGATTTCTCTAATGAAACAAAATTAACTACATTCACATTTGCCAGTCTATTAAAAACTTCCCAAACCCCAATCAAAGCTGGTCAGAAATGCATTCTGCACTGCTTAACATGTTCTTCAAATTGCATGCCTCTCTGTACTTGTGTTCTCAGAGATTTTTGAAACGCAATGAGTTGCAGCCCAAATGCTCAGTTCAAAGTTTGCATCTAGTCAATTAATGTTAAATTATTTGGAAATGTCTTTGATTTGTAGGTCTTTTTAGGAATGCATCAAAGAATGACTTGTGTAGTTGAGATTCCCAGAATACACTGGTGAAAGGTCGAGAAATGGACTCCAAAAAACCTCTGGAGGTTAGCTGTGAAATATTAGCAGAAATCTTGTAAGTGGATCGCACTGGTTTGTCCAGCAGACCCTGCAGGTATTTGGTCAGACCTTGGGATTTGGAGGCCAAGTTAACACATAAAACTCTTTTTAATGTTCCTCAAACTATTCCTGAACAGAGTAGCAGGACTATTTATTCTGCTGAAATAGTCCACTGCCTTTAGAAAATACCAGTGCCATGAAGATGTGTACTTGATCTGTAACAGTGGTTGGTAAGTTGTGCGTTTAGTAGTAACATTCACATGAATCCCAGGGTCCAGGAATTCCCAGCAGAACATTGCCCAGAACGTCACACCAGCTTCCCTTGTTCACATCTCTTCTTTATATAAGTGATACACACGCACACTGTCCAACAAAAAGGTTTTAATTACATTGAATTTAAACGCATAGACTAAAATATAGTTGGCCCCCGTTTGTCCTTTGTGGCTATAATAGCTTGCACTCTAATTGGAAGTCTTTCCATAAGATTTTGGACCGTATTTATTTGGAGCTTTATTTATTTTGTTGCATGAGAAATCCTGGCTCACAATTTCCATTCAACTTAATCCCGAAGGTGTTGAATGGGGTTGAGGTCAGGACTCTCTAAGTGGAATAATGGAAGCTGTTAAAGCTACAATGGGGGGACCAGCTCTATATTAATATCTATGCTGAATGTGAACCACGGAGTTGCTCATCTAGTTAGCCCCCTCTAAAATTCCTCCCAAATCACTCATTAACTCAAATGTTGGAAAGCTAATTCTGCTCTAATGATGGAACCGCAACAAAATTATACTGTTTGAGGCAATATGCTAACTCAATGTGATTAATTCTTGCCCCCCAAAAACTACACTTCAACAAAACAAAACCTTTATTCCCACAAAACCAATAGTTACTCTCTATGACCATATACAAAAATATATTTTCTTGTACAATAGATGATTATCTAGTAAGAGGGAAATAACTTTAAAATGTTAATCACCAAAAAGTATACTAATTTAGAACAATTCAGTATTTGTGCTGAGATTGTTCAATAGATTAAGCACCTTACAGCTCGATGATATAATTAGGCAAAACCTTCAGAAAAAATTTCCTTCAAGAAAAATTGCAAGGGGCTGTAGACGATAAATGTATTTGTATGGTTGTATACTGAACTTTGTTAACATAAAAAGAAAAAAATAAGGAAAAAAACGACTTATAACTGTCCCACCAACACCCACCCCACCCAGGTTAAAGCATGTATAAGAAAACTATGAATGGGTGAAAAAAACCCCACTGAGATCATATCGCACAGCAAGTCTTTGAGTGATTCAAATAACGGTACACAATGTAAATGTTCTATTCAATATTTAAAATTCACTTTATTTGCAGATGTATTAATTGACTATCCATACAATTAAAATATGCTTTGACTGTATACCTTGAGTATCAATAGTTATGACCTAGTAAAGAACTATCACATGATTCTTGGCTAAATGTATGAGCAACAGGCAGGTATATTCACAACAATGTAGTGCTTTTTATTAAAAAACAAACAAACAAACAAAAAACCAAACAAATAGAATATAAAACAAAAAAGTAAAAACCAACAGCATTTTCATGACTTTAGAATCATAATTACAAACTTTTAACCAGAGTGGAAGAAGTCTTGACAAACTGTACACAACACAAAATGTCAGTCTGTCCATATACAATGTTTGCATGTTATTTTTGTGATTGTCTAAAAATAACTAAACAAATCACACAAAAACACACAAATACAAGAAATACAAGCATCATAAGTATGACCGCTATCACAAAAAACGGAACCTTTCTCCCCCCATTTGAAGGAAAAAAAAAAAAAAAAAAAAAAAAAGGAGATTCAGAATATAATATTCTGCTGACAGGTTCTTTTTTCTATTTTTGTTGTTTCCATCACCATCTAAAATATCAGCTTTATTTTTTTACACTCATTGTTGGTTTGTTTTTTTAGTGTTCAACACTTTGCAGCAAGAAAGAAGGGGTGGCATTTTTTCCTCCCCCTTCAAAAGTAATAATAATAATTAGAATAATGTTAAAATTAATAATTACAAAGACAGTCATCAGGTCTGGGGTCACTGCGTCCAAAATACTTTCCACTTGTGTCCGTCTGACCATGCTCCTATGTCAACTTAGGGCTTTAAAAAAAATGTAAGGGCTATAGGATTTTGTTGCCTTTTTTCTGTTCGTTGACCAGAAATGTAACGTTTGCCAGCCATTTCATCCTCCAGCCCAAGCTTAAATGAACGTCAATACAAATGGCATAATGATAGTAATAATAATACATATAGGGTTAAGTCCTGTACAATACAATACACAAAATCCATTATCAAGATATTGCTTTTGGAAACATCTCTCACATATTCCTGTCTGTATATATACATAGCTTGGCACTATACATTTTCCTTTGTCAGTTTTTTCCCCCTCTCACTTTTAATCGTATCTGTCTTTTTTGTCAGTCCATCGGTGGGGTGGGGATATCTCAGTAAAAAAGTTGATGCAGGGGGCCCAAAAAAAAGAATAGCAAAAAAAAAAAAAAAAATCCACAATCCACAGTTTATAAACATTGCCCATGGTCATCTAAAAGATGGTAAAGAAATAAATGGTAACACTCTAACTTCCCTTCCTTGCGTGTATTCATCCCTCCATCCTCTCACATGTGTGACATCACAGGATGTGTTCTCTCTGCAACTGCTATCAGCCCTTTTTAAAAAAATCTTTCTAAATGTTTGACATTTTTTCTGACTATATATATACATTTGGGCCAGCACTCAAAAAAACGTACACACACGCGCACACACACACAGGTCAAGACCATGGCATTCTAAGGCGTTACAGTTAGTCAGTGCACCCTCACTGGTTAACGATCCTGTTGAGCTGGTGAATTGGACAATCAAAATAGGGGCAGGGCTGGCTGCTTCACAGACCACGCTCTGCGTTTTCAGGGACAGAAGCTAAACTAAGCCAACTGCCACCTTTTCCCATATTCCAGAAATCCAAGCTCGCAAAATACAGAACCCCGCCCCCCCCAAAAAAAAAACTGCTCCATTCCTAATATAAGTACAGAATGACCAAAAAACAAACAAAAACAAAAAAGAAAATATGCTTATTCGTTTAGCCTGTATCACACAGTATTGTTCAATACTGTGTTGAGTGTTAGTGTGTCTCATCTCCTTACATCTCCTGGAGATACAAACAAACAAACAAAAGACACAAACAAAAACAAAATCAAAAGAAAAAAAAGAAAAAGAAAAAAGTGCAGTTAGCCATTGCTCTTTCTCTGCTGCTCTCCTCCTCCTCTTCATTCCTTCCACTTGTCTCCCAGTCAACGGGCAGTGCCTATGTGTGCCACACTGCACCTCCTATGTTTCTTCTCTTTCTCCACACTTCTTCCTCCTCTCAGTTAACCATGAATGCAGGTTTGTTGCTGCAGACCACTAGGGGGACTCTGGTCTCCCGGGATTCCCTTCAAAACCAACCCCTTTGTCCAGTCCATTCAGAGGCCTCATACTCTATTTAGTACCACGTGCTGCCTCTAAAATATTGACCTCTGATGATGCTTGGAAACCAAAAGACTGTTAGACGAAGTTCATATGTGAAAGTTAATTTGAATTTCAAGGCTTAAATAGTTTTCTTTTTTTCTTCAGTTTAAAGCGCCTGGAGTACATTTTTCTATATTTCACTTGAGTCTTTGACACTTGAGTATTTGCATCGTACATTTTTTCTTAACGCATCGAGGTGATAACAGGATTCTCTCATCGCTGGCAAAATTCTTGTGTCCTGTGCACTTAAGCTAGGTTACACTCTCTTTCTTAAGTTCCTTTAGAAAGAGAGCACACAGAAGGACAGAAGCATGAAAGAAAGAAACTTCACCCCACAAGTTTCTCTTCTCTCTCATACCTTTCTCCCCCTTTTTGCTGTTTCGTTACCCCTCCTGCATATCTGATTTTCTAAATTAAATTTTTTGCTGTGCAAGGAGGAGGGGGAACGTGCTCGCCAGGCAGCACTGACAACATCACTTCCTGCTTACAAAATCGCTCAGTCCAAGAGTCCGTCTGCGTAACCGCCGCCCAGAGCCCTCCTCCAAAAGATAGGTCACATCTATCGCTGTGAAAGAAACAGATATAAGTGGATTAAACTACTTAAAAATAACAGCACTACACTGTACACTTAGTAAACAGTTGATGCTTCACTACCATCAAAGCTGCACTACCCTCACAAGCTTCTTTAACACGTCTTTAAAAGGTGATCTTTGTCAGGTTTACAGACTAATTGGCCAGAAAATATGCCCAAGGTTCAAATCCCAGCAATGCTGCTACACTTCATACACTCTCACCAGTGCCTATACTACCAAGTCACTACCAGTCACTGCTACACTGAGAATGGTCTGCCAATGGCCAGCAGTGATCCTACAGTTATCTCTTTCCAATGATGGACAAGAAAAAGGGGGACTGATCAAGTATGAAACAACAGATGGGGCAAGGTCTATAAAGCATAGGAACAAGATAGATGTATTTAATAATTTTGTGCAACATCTACCACAGCTACCAAAGTTAGATGATATAATTTTGATCCCTTTGTCTCTGCTGAACTAGTTTTCTCTCACCGTTCTTGCTGGGTGCCTGGTGCAGCAGGTGTAGTAGTATCTTGTTCAGTCGTTCCCTCTGTGCCTCCCTTCTTCCCAGGACTGAAGGGTGCATGGGTGAAGAGGAGAGCAACGATGTGGTGCGGCTATCCAAAACATCTGTGCCTCCTGCTCTCTCAGTGGATTCCTCCTCCATCTCCCCTCTCTCCTCCTCCTCATCTACCTCTTCATCGTCCTCCTCATCCTCCTCTTCGGTGGGTCTCGTCCGCTCCTGTGGTGGTGCTACCGATGTCAGTCCAGTGGAGGAGTCCTCATGGGCTTGGTCCACTTCTCCTTCTGCTGCTCTTCCCCCACTTCTTTCTCCGTCTCTAGAGAAGGCCACGGACAGCTGGTCACTAGACCCGCTGGGGGAGGGGTCCTCGTCACAGACCGTTGCCCCTTTGGACCGTTCACTCTTCCAGGCTGAACGGCCACCATTCCTTTTGTAATTATCTGGCACATAGTGAGGCTGGGGACAAATGAGAAAAGGTAAGTCAAATGACAAAAAGAGGTGTGGATAAATTTTGAACACTGTACATGTATGTGACTGGATATAAAGACTAATTTCATGATTCCTTTGGGGAAAAATGCAATACAATTAGTTACAGGCTGTTCATGGACAAAACCACTGATATGATTTGCACAAAGACAGGCTATAGACAGTCGACTAATATGTGAGTACAATGATTGTTCCAAATGTGTGTTCCAGTTCTCAACAGGTCATACAAGTTGATCTATTAAACAGACTAAGAGCCCCATAAATGGTGTCCAAACACTACTACGTCTTCAAAATAATTATATTAAATTAATAAAATTACATAAACAATCAAACCAACTAACTACAGTTAAAGATTTGACACAATTAAGCCTACATTTTTTTCCCAAGTTGATATACCAAGAACATTCTGTCTGAATTCAGTTTAAATAAATCTAAATCTGAAAGTCTGGCAAAATTCGGTTCATCACCACAACCAAAGTAAAATGCAGGGAAAAAAACAAATCAAGAGATGAACAATGAGCAACCCAAGTATAAAAGGAACCTGAATAAATATAACAAATATTTGAAATTCCATTTAAACTGAATAATCAAATCCGTAAAAATATACTAGTGATCATAGTAAGTGACGACTACAAAGATATTTCATGTGAATCATGTCCCCCTGTCTATTAACCACTAAACAGAAATCGATCACAGAATCAGAGAAGTCCCAGTTTCTACTGACCGAGAAGTCCCTCTTGGGTGAAAGCCTCTTGGGGAAATGGTTGAAGGCGTAGGGTTTAGTGCAGACTGGGTAGCGGTTGCGGTGGATCTTATAAAAGAGGTGAGCAGACTTGTCCAGCCGATAATCACAGATGTACACATCTTGCTCCTTTACACCTTTTGGACGACCTGAAGCCAAAGAAACAAAGTTAGTAAAAGATGTTTGTGACTGTGTGGTTGGGCGTGACTTTTTCTAGACAGACTTCCCTTGTCATTGGCACTCTCTGTGTGAACGATGATGAGTAAAACGAGAGAAGGTCACCCCATTTCGAAGCATAGTACTACTTTGACTCCAGCAAAAATGTGCCGTTCTAAAATTTACGTTGTCATTGTGTTTGAGAAAATGTGTATTACCTTTGCAATAAGTGTACAGGTCCAAAACACAGCACGTGCCCACCACTGCCTCCAGAGGAATTATCTCATAAAGAGGCACTCGGAACAGTTCATTATGGTAAAAGCGGCGTGAGGGCGAGTGGTGGGTCTCATGAGGGCGGAAGTAATGATGTCCAAAGGCAAATCTCTCACCCCTTAAACAGGTAGAAGGAGAATAAAAACATGTCACATTAAAATAAAATGTTTATTTGTCATTTTTCACCCAAACATCAACAGTTAATTGCCTGCTTAACAATGTACATGTGTACCTTTTTTTGTGCAAATTTCTTCAAGAAGTAAATGAGCAAATTTGTATGAAATGTGAATGGGCGAGCTTACTTTTCATTTTTCCAGAGCTTCTCGATTCGGAAAATGTCCAGTTTGTCCCTATTGATATGAGACAGGAGACGATACGACTGGCGCACTGGTTGACCCTCTGGAGTGCGTCTGCTATCCCTCATAAGGTACACGCAGTCACCTGTAACGTAAACAACCACAGAACAATTACTGAAATTGTCAAAAACAGGAAGAATTCAGTGTTATCTTAATTAGATTATATCCACAATTAGAACACTTTCTTAGAACATGAATACATTAATACAATATTACAAACAAACATATAGAATTTGAACATGATACAGGAATTAAATAAATGCTCAGCTCCTTTTAAAGAACCGAGCAATGAGCAGGGTTATTGTTTCATATAATGTTAATATGCATTATTTTTATTACTTCATATGTTTTACTAGGTCACTTTCACTGGAATATTTTTAGAAAAAGAAAACATACAGAGTATAAATAACTGATTCTTCACCCGTATGAGATAAGAAATCACTAACATACATACCCTGGTGTAATAATAACTCATCTCTGAGCAGGCAAATATAGTAAATAGATCCTGACTGTGCATAACTGGGCTGAGGCACCATGGGGACCTCCTGTTGAGTAAGGAAAAATTAAGGAGACAGCAGTTTGACATTTAAATGGCAGGTCATAAGTGCATAGCAGAAGTGTTACTGACAGGGACCTCACTATAAAGGATGCTTAGTACTCAGTTCATGCAATTCATGAAGATTTCATGTGGCAGGGGAGATGATAGTCAGGGTCAAAGAATGTAAAATGACAGGGTCGTGAGTAACGGGGTGAAAAGGTAAAAAAAATACCCTGTCCACTGGGCGAGGATCACACTGCTCACAGAGGTAATACTCAACCTCCGACTCCAGACGCATACAGTCACAATGCTGCCAGACCTAAAAGGAGGGAGGTAGGGAGGGTGAGAGAGAGAGTGAGTGTGTAAAAGAACAGATTTTATGGCTGCTGTCACATTCATCTTCCTGCCCTATTTATAAACTATTAAACAGGGTCTTAGTTAAGGAGAAAGGGGATACAGACAACGTTCCTAAGGCTAATCAACAAATCAAACAACCAACCAATGAAGGAGAGCAAGCTTTTCTACCCTCACTAAAATAGTTTGAACAGACCAATAAAAATTGGCAAAAATAGTCAATAGGCTCCAAATGTGTGCTCAAGCTGGTTATTGGTGATTTTGATTTGTCCATGGCTGTCATAGTTTGCCTTGAGTCACCTGACCACAAACATAAAATATTGGGGGGTAAGGTTGATGCTAAGGGATGCACAATCCAAATCCGCTTAAATAACAAACAGAATACTGCTACATTTTTATCTTAATGTTGTAACAAGCTGACTTATATATGATTATACATTATCATTGTGAAACAACTAGTAATATCTTACTTTTAACAGAGAAGTCTATTTCATTCAGGCAATTTAACAGGCAATTGTTTTTTGTTTAAAGTGGGAAAATTATGGTTTGAAAAGAAAGAAACCTGAATTGGCCATAAAAAACTATTTTCGTAACTCAGAGAGCACATGAAAATCACACAATATTCAGTAACCAAGTTCATTATTAAGTGCAATAGAAATTTGAATCAAAACCCAACACAGCATTGAACACATTTAGTGGACAAAACGCACTCTAGGCCAACCTAATGTTCATCTGGTTCAAACTAGACTGATACTGGGAATGAAACTGCTCCTCTGCTGAATTGATGAAAATGCCAGCAACATCTTGATAATCTTATTGATCCTGCCTCTCCTCAGAAGGCTAAAAACTACTTTCACATCTATAATAAATCATTTGTTATTTATCCTAAATGGAAGCACTCCCAGTACAATTCAAAGATGCAACTGAAAATAATAAAAAAGCGTTACTCACCATGCACTTTTCACACTGGATCATTAGACCCTCGTCTTTGTACATGCCACAGATGCAGCGGATCACATCATCGTCCTTGTCATGTCCACCGGACCCGTGGTGGTGGTGGGCATGGTCACGCTCCAATGAATCTGAACTGTCCGCCTCACTGGCAGTTTCGCCCACGATCTCGTCGATCTGGACTGCGGCCTCGTGACGTGCGCCATAATAGGCTTTCCGAAGCCTGCACACGTCCCGACCCACCGGTGACTTGCGGCCATAGTATTTCTTTAGAAAAAAAATGAGGCATTCATTAAATTTGGTCATGTATGTCAATAAAAATCAAAACAACTGAACTGAAATAAACAAAATGGAATGTGAGTACACAATTCGACAACAGAACATTTCTGCAAATGTATATAACATTGCATTTACTGTTAACTCTAGACGCATTTGGATACGGATGCAAGATTTTGTATTCCCCTTTTTGTAAACCGCCACAATAGACTTGAAATTAAGCAATCAATATTTTTATTGATTAAAAAAGGTTTAATGAAGGGGACTCCCTTAGGCTTAAAAACAGCCATGGATTAGATTCCCTCCACTTTTAGAGGTTCAAAAGCAACTAAAAAAGGTAACAAAATATTGGTTTAATACTTGAAATCTGGAACCTATGGACATCACCAAATGCTGAGTTTACTTCCTTAAAATCTTTTTGAAGTTTGTGACATTTGGCTGAATCAGAGCAGAGGGCATAGCCCTACTCACTTTAAAGTTCATCCTGCTACTTCTGCCAGCAGTCAAATCATCAAAAGAAGACCAGTGACACAATTCTATTGAGAGCCATACATTACTATATCATAATACTGCCTTTACCATGTTTGACAGAAAATGTGGTTTACTTTGTTCACCTTTTATTCTATTCCCATCATTCTGGTATAAGTTGGACAAAGTGTAGACAAAGTGTAATATGGCCATCCTCTTCTTCAGTGTCAACAATCATTTGCATATCGTCCCCCAGGCCTTTTGGTGTTGCTGATCTCACCACTGCATTCTTTCTTTTTAAGATTCTACCTAATTGTTGATTTGTGCATTCTCAAAATTTTTAGCTCTCTCTCTGATAGATTTACTTAGCTTTTTCATCCTAATGATCTCTTTCACCTATACGGACACTTCTTTGGACTTCAAGTGAACTTCAAGTGAACAGCTACCTGCTTTGAATTCCAGATCTTTAATTAACTTAATTAATCTTGGAACAACAAGGGGATGGGTCAAACTTGGTTATGAAACACAGGTGATTGTCACATCCAATTACTTTGAAAAAATGGCAAATTAAGTGAAAAATGGGAATCTATTCCTGAATCTCTTCATGGCAGACTGCAGATAGACTGACCTCAGCATTACGAAACACTTTGAGCATGTCTGCGTCAAAGGCCTCCACGGTTTTGTAATGTCCTGTGAGGATCTGCTTCTCTATGGTGCTGAGGTCCAGAGGGTCTGAAACCTTCTCATAGTATTGCATATTCCTGTAAACACAAATATATTAGCAGAAAGCCACCAATAACATTGCCACCACTATGATTATTAAGCACATCTTATATCATTTTACTTTATTAAGTGCTGATTTTGTGTTGCACTGTAAGTTTTAGATCCCTGCACAGTTCCGCATTCCCCTGCTCCAACACACATAACTCATCCAATTAATGAGTTTCCTTATGGGACTGTGAACAACACACTGTAGACATGAAATTGTATTCTTCATCAATAACAATAAGCTGAAAAGCTAGTCAACTGATCTATTTTTGTGACGACATTAATCTAATCAAGCAGAAAGTGAAGAAAAATAGAATCAAAAGCATACCTCTTCCTAGAAGGCAAATTAAGCAGGGGAGCAGCAAGAGTTTGGCCAGCTGAATCTACTTGGAGGGAGAAAAAAGGAGAATGAATGTGCTTTTCAAAAGTGTGTTTGTGTGTGTATTTAGATTTTTCATTTCATTGCATGTCACAGAAGATTTAATCAGGTCAATATGGTTAGCAAAATTAAAAATAAAGAACCATCTTCATGCAGTCTCCGTCTGATGTGAGCAAAACTAGCTTAAACTGTAGAATACTGCACCTACCCTACGACTGGCCTACATCAGTACTTACATTTGCATTTCGTATCCGTGTTTAACCTAGGTTGAACAAATTACTTACAGATGTGCGATATGACCAAAGCATATCATGAGAACAGAAAACTTTTTAATGTATGCTCTTCAGTCATACTTTAGTTAATTGTTTGTATATTTAGTGATCTATTCATTCAAGTCATATTACAAGCTGCACCTCAACCTACCCAGTTTTAGCGGACTAATGCACAGACAAAAACTCAGTCCTTCCACCAGTGCATCTACACATATGAGTGTGTATATATGTGACAGCAATAGTACGTGCCAACGACAGAGACAGATTGTCATTAGTCACTAATTAACAGTGAGAATACACATTAGCTGGAGGTGCTGAGAGAGTGTGATATAACAGAACCAAGCCAAGAAACTGTGAATGTCCATTATAGCCTGCAACAGTATTGCATGATGTACATTTGTATGCGTGTGCATGTGTGAGTAATTATCCTGACCCTTGTAACTGGTGATCATGTCGCAGATCTCTTTAAAGATGTGAGCTAGCCGTGCCGTGCGGGTGACTTCTGTATTCTCCTCAGCGGCAGCTAGTCTGCGTGTGCGTACTGAACGAGACGTCTGTAGTGCTGAGAACTGTGTCAGGAACACATCTGAAACACACAGATGTGCAAAAAAATGAAATCAAAAGCAGAACAAGACAGGACCTACTGTCTTTTAAAAATATATGACAATCACACACAAACGTTTATAAACTGAACATCTCCAAAATTAGGATAAAATTCCTAAAATACATGATCAGCAACACCTGAATGCAGCCCAGGAAATGAGACCTGACTGTACTGTGACCACATCATAGGTTGATCATGCAACATTGTATGCATAAACAAAAGGCTATACAAATCCAAGTAATACCAATATATGATACATCATATATGGCTCATCAAGGTATGAGTTCAGGAAATATAACTCAACAGTATGCCACAGAAACTTTTCAATGCATCACAAATGTTTAGCAACGCTGTTAAGTTAGCGAGGCAGGCTCGCACACAAGTGCCTGACTGGACACCACAAGAGTTAGACTGCAGGGAGCCTGAATGTAGACTAGTCGTTAAAGGTGAGATGGTCAACCAGCAGAGTCAGATTTTCCTTTACTTAGTGTCTTTATGAGGCTCTGCATATGAATGTAAAAGCAAATACTGGTTCTAAACAATAAATGCAATTATAGGCAATTTAAATAAGCAAGCCGTTATCTCAAAACACTATAAAGTGTTTTATGATACACTTGACTTTTTTCAAGCATCAAAATTAAGGGGAATAAAAATTTCTCAACAAAAGCGGAGTAGAAAATGGAAAAAAAAATTTGGTTGGTTTACTTTAGCAAGATGAACAGTGGTGTCCAATGTCAAGGATGTGGAATTTGTTGAAAATTTAGAGCTATATGTAAAATTGAAATCAACCGTAAAACACAGTAATACTTTTACTTGATGGCCACATCATTTATCTCTACTTACTGCGGATAAGTGGAGAAATAGACTTTTAGATACCTGACTTGATGTTGCCATCATCCCGGATAACACCACCCCATCGTGCATATGGAGAGAGGCTGTTACTTTCCCTCTCTCGCTCCCTCTCTCCTTCCCGCTTAAGCATCTCCTGTTTCTCCCTCATCTTCTCCCAGTTCCGCAGCAGGAACACCCGGTGCTTCAGCACAAAGTTCCTGTAAGCAAGAAGAGCACTCATCAGCTGAACATGTTAGGATACAAAGCAATATTTGAACATCTGTTAAATGGTGCTAAAAAATTGTGGCATATGTGTATGTGTGCACAATTCTGCGTCTAGGAAAGAGGATGTGAACTTGTAAAAACGTTCTTCGAAATCTGAACAAATTTGCCAGTTTAAAATTCTTGACAATTTTATGTATGGTAACCTACCTCTCTCTATTAGACATGGGCTTCATTAGAAGGTGCTGATAAAATTTACTGCTGTCACTAGACTCCTCCTCCTGAGAGTGTTTGAGAGAAAAAGAATATAAGGTGAGTTTTTATGATTATATAAAAGTATAATATTAATTACGCTATTGCCTATTAACTAACATGTCAATACAATCACTCATACCCGTTTTTTTAGCTGATGTTTTGACTTTCGTTTTTCTTTCAGCCTACCAAGTCTCCGGGCTCCGCCTGCTGACCCCTTACCAGGCAGGCCATTGATTCGTTGGCTCTTGCCACCAATGATACCACGGCAACCTTCTGAGCCACATTTACAAGCTTGCTATACACGGAAAAAGAGAACATATGTTATTGAAAGCATAAAACAAACAAAAAAAAGACAGCAATAACTGACAAACTAGCCATGCAAGCAACAATTTAATTAATTTGGTGGTTAATTAAAAATACTGACAGATCAGTGAGTTTTCAGCGAGAGCAAGAGTATTTTGACCATATTTGTAAGGGATGTTCCGATAACGATTTCGATTCCTGAGGCATAGGTATTTACCGATACCGAGTACCAATCCGATACCAGTATCTATTGAATTTATATTCTAAAGGAATTTATTTTATTACAAACTTGGGTGTATATCTTTGTAACTATTATTCAATGATCTGGCATTTTTTAATATTATGAAACATAAAATGACACACGAAAAACGGATAGTCACAAAATATGTTAATTATTAAGTCGATGAAACTAAATAAATAAGGAAACTAAATAAATAAAGAAAATACAAAAATGCACTTGTTTTATATTTCAACAAAACGAAAAAATGCTCTAAAATTAAATTATTTTTAAGTGCAGTTATGAACACAAACTTAAAATACACATGTGTTTCACAACCAAAGAATCCTGAAAAACCGTGTTCAAGTTTTTCCAGTAATCATCAGGCTTCTTTGTATCTTCTTTTGATTTTCAAAATTTGGGTTGTCTGCTCCTAGTCTGCTCCTCTTTGCATCCACAATGTTCGTGGCTGCACTACAAAGTCTCTCACTGTCCACACTCATACTAGGAGCAAAAAAAAACTTGGTTGCTCGTGTTGAATTTGGCAGCATTCGTAACCCCCCTGGAAACTTCTGCCTTGCATATTAGGCATGTAGCCGGTTTTCCAAAGAGCAAAAACGTCAAATTGCGGACATACTGCTAATGCTAATCGCTTGCAAAACAATAACTCAAGCCCTACTCTGCCTAGTGTTACAAGAAGAGCCTGTAGCTTTAAGAGACTGCATGCTGGGGAATGTAGTTTTTTTGGGGGGAGGGATGTTTTTGAAAGGCTCGGGGGAAAAGTTTTGCTCTCTCTGCCACTTTATACTTTCGTGGCCGCTTGTTCATAGGGTCCTGTTATTTTTCTGTAAAAGGAAAAATAAAAGGCTCCCTTTCTGAAGAATGGAAGCGCAGACCTCACAGTAGTTTAGTAGTGGTCACCAACACAAAGGGTTAAAATATGTAGTGCAAAAAACTCTGTCCTTGGTTTGTCAGTAACCTAATGCATTGGGTTGACTAGATCAACCCAAATAAAGAAAAACACACTTATAAAGGACTTCAGTGCTTGGAAACATTTTCTCTGGAGCGATGAATCACATTTCACTTTTTAGCAGTACATTGTGCAAATTAGGGTTTTGCAGTTGCACAACACTAATTTCCTTATTGTACAGTGCCAATCATAATGACTGGAGGAGAAACAATGAAAATTCTTTCAAAGCTCAGGATCAGGTCCCGAGTACCACAGAGGGGAAACGTTGATGCTACAGCATAAAGAGACATTCCAGAGGAACATGTATCAACAACAGTTTGGTCATGACACTTTCCTGTTTTAGCATAACAGTGTGCCTTTGTACAAAGTGAAATCAATAGAGAAATGAATTACTATATCTGGTGAGAAGATCTTGACTGGCCTGCACAACTTGAAGTGAAGATGAGCCAAGCCTTACTTCCCAAAATCAGTGTCTGACCTTACTGATGGTCTTGTGGTTGAACTGATTCATTTAGCCATGTTTCCAAAGCCTCCCCGGCTAATTGGAGGATATTTTTAATAGCAACAACATGAATCAATGGCATGTTAAATATTAATATTAATATTAAATATTATAATGAGATGTACAGAAATTGAATGCAGATTTGATGTTGTTGACATTCTTTTGTTCATGTACGTTCACTCGAGCTGATCTGTCCTTGACACTTTGGATGATTTAGTCATTTGTGTTTTAGCTGTAAAACATGCACATTATTTTTTTTACCTGACATTTGCCTTTTTTTAAACCATTTTTTTTTGGACTAGAATATTTAAATATGTAACAATATGAAAGATGTTACTGTATAACATTTTTATTATGCATCAACCATCCCTTTTAAATAGGAATATTTTATATCCCATATTACTGTATGTGGGCCTATGTATGTCTGTCACATTGTGTGTCACATGTGGGATAGAAGCAGCCCAAACACACAGACAACATACACACACAAACCTGTTCTTCAGTGTTGAAGGAGTGGAAATTGTAGTCGTAGGTAAGCTCTGTCCCACTGTCCATGTCTTTCAAAGCAAACAAGCCGATTCTGTACACCCCATTCACAGACCTGAGACAGAATATTGGTGTAATTGATTATTCATGTCCTCTGCGCAATGCAATCAAATGATCTGACATTAAGAAAGAGAATATGACCCTAAAAAAGATGGAAGATGACTCAAGATACAGAGATAATGAGACAATGGTCACTTGACCATTATTACCATAAAACTGTAAATCCAATTTATTTTTTTAGTAATATGTTACATGCAGCAGTTGATTTAAGTAAAAAATTAATTAATAATTCTTAGTTATAAACGAAGACACTATGAGTTGAATCATAGTCAACAGTGGCTTTTGTTTCTGTATGTACAAATGAGAGAATGAGTGAATTTCTAGTGGGCAGCACAGCTGTGTGTCCTCCTCCTTCTCATAAGCTATACATAGTTGCTCTTTCATGACAAGATGAATGACCCACCACCACCTAGTTTAGAAGCCACCTCTATTTTGTTTGTGTGTGTGTGTTCGTGTTCACACATGTCCTCACATGTTTTGGTACTAAGCAGATGTTGGGTCTGTGGCCTACATCTTGAGTGCACTGCCCTACTCCTGAGGATGTTTACACTTCACCTAATCACCTAATTTAATACCATACAACAGACTTATAAAAAAATTGCTTAAGTTTAATTTGTGAAATTGTATACTACTCTAGTTTCCCAGCATGACTATTATTTTCTTTGTTTTGAGTTTTTGCCAGAATTTGTCCAGAATTTCAAGAATTTTGGTCAACAATTTAAATTTTGATACATTGTTGTTAAACTGAGAATCTTTGTCTCGTGATGTGCAAACAAAGATACAACACAAAATAAAACTCTGGACTTACATTTTGGGTAACAAATTTGGTTTGTTATTCAAGTGGTTGGTCAACTCACCACTTCTGCATCTCACAGTTGGGCTCACAGCTGTGATTAATGAAGCGAGCTTCATTGCCCATGCGATAGCTGTCAATGACCATGCCACTGTCCAAGTTCAGACAGTACTGACCACTGTGAGAGAAGTACTGCTCCATCATTCGACTCCTAGAGTGGGTGGATGTCTACATTATTGCATTGCTCTTAATTGTGTACAACAAACAATGAAATAAATGATACAAACAAAATACGAGAAAAATATACACTTCGCAGGTTTAAGGAGAAAAAATTTTCCAAATTAAAATAAAAACTTTGTAATTAACAACTACATTAAATCTCAGTAGAAAATCACAGATAAATACAACTAATATATTTTGATTATTCAATTGCCTACAATGCAAATCTGTAATCTTGGATTCTGGATCGTGTCAGACACTAGTGCAAGCTTAAGGACTTGTTCTTTTTCTCTTACACTAACCTGAATTCCTGCTCACTGACCACCTCTCCCAGATACTCTATGATGAACTGGCCGGAACGTAGTGCCTCCTTCGTGCGGATTCCCCATCCCTTACCCTCTGTCCGGAAGCGCTCCAGACATTGTACCCACTCATGCCTTTGAATGCGCTGGTTATCACACTGTTCACCGCATGGACAAGTGCTTGGCGAACACTCAGCAAAAATCATCCTGTGTGAAAAAAAGGAGAAGTAGAAAGTGAAAGTTAGTATGAGAAAACCACACAGGAGCTGATGGGTTATCCAGAGCTGGAACATTTCTACAACAAATCAGTAAAATTAGTACATTGTGAGGCATTACCTAACTTTCAACAACATACAATGTTTTATTAACTGTAATTGCATTAGTCTGGTGAACAGGGGTGAAAGGAAAATCATTCTACATGATTCTCTTTTAAATAGCATCAAGTGCTATTACCTATTCAGGCAATCATCCACGCAGCCCTTTTCGGCGTGCTCCTCGGGCGACCTGCAGTTACAGGTAGTGGCTTCATAGCCAGAGAGTGGCTTCACATCCACATAAACATCTGAGCGAGACAATATTAAAGGTGTGAATACAACTACACTGGCTCACATGCAAAAAGGGAAAGTTTTAGAGTAATTAACAGTTGATGTAATGAATAACATGGAGGGAAAAACTTACTGGATCGAATTTTCTTGTACAGAGGCACATCTGGTCTCTTATATAGCTGGAAGAATTAGTAAGAACACACCGAACATATTACTGTCATATGACACTTAACATTTAGTAGCAAATAGGCGATACTGAGGCGATACGAATGGGGTTAGAAATATAAGGCTACCTGGTCATGTTTCCAAAGCCACAGGATGTCGTAAGGCAACTGGAAATCAATGCGTTTCTGTCTCAAGTACTTCCCTGGAGAGGAGAGGAAGCAGATAATGGTTAATAATAATAATAGGTAGGCTTGAAGTAATATATAGTGCCCCCCTATTAACTGTAAAGTCTTGCACAGTAACACATATGACTAAATGCATTACCAGTACACAATCATGTCACTAAAAAATCATGTCACTTAACAGACACTAAAAAGTAAGTAATAGTGATAAAGCTCCAGCTAATCAGTGTTCACTTTTCTGAGCAGTGGGACCAGTTGTAAAATACTCAGTGATGGAGTATATGTACACTCAAACCTTTAAACTCAATGCAAGTTCAAAATGTTTAACTGCTGGTCAAATACATTCAAATCAGGAAAAAAAGAATGCTCATAAGAAGAGAATAATAAAGCCTGACTCATCTGCATATCCCACCTAGTATATATTAAAGACCTCACACATATTTGCTCTAGGTAAATCGCAAATAACTTACCAACATGAATGGGAGCAGGAAGAAGGCCATATTCGTGTTCACCTGGAATATATTCCAGTTTCTCCTTCTTTAGCTGTAGCAGCTGACTGCGAGGACTGGCAGAGGGGCAGAAAGGAGTTCAATTAACAAAGTCATAAATTTGAGCCTGAAGCACCAAGAACTCTTCTCTCTTTGTTAGCCTTGCTCTTATAAATACATAAAAGGTATGGCCTGTGAAAAGCCGCCCTATGTCCACTAAACGGCTCATGCATTACGCCAAAAATCTAATTCAAAATAAACAGGGCAGCTCTGATTGATGGTCAGGAGTACATCCGTAGTCTGCTTAACAAACCCACTGCTGATCTTAGGACCATGCCAAGACAGTTTTAAGATCAGTGTGAAAAGGTTTTATTTTTTTCACATTTTTATATTCAAATTGTACATGATCTTTCTGAATTTAACATCAAAGTCCATGTCATACACAATATTTTGACAAGGAAAAATTTAATGTCTTTGGTCACATATTGACTCTTGTTGATATAATCTGTCCAGTTGCAAACCACACAAGGTGGAGCACTAGGAGTACCACAGTCATCACTCAGTAACATTACTCTCACTATAGCACTATCCAGGGTTCTAAAAAAGCCTGGAGAGATGACTTTAACTTACAATGCATCAATTGACAAAAAAAGAGATGTGAGAGGAGCAGAAACCAGCTGATGACTGCTTATGGTTTTTCTCAACTGCGTACGCTGCCTTACGTACTCATCTGTTTTATATACATCTGAATATAGCCCCGCTTTCTGGAACTTCTTCTTAGGTGGCCGAGCAGCTCTTTTCTCCCGTTGATTAGTCACTGTTGTGGGTGGAACTTGCTCTATGGAAGTTTGACCTATGCATTCAGGGGAGGAGTGTCCGTCAGATTTTCCCTCCACAGCACTGAAAATGAAAGTTAAGTTTTCTAATTAGAATTACAAGATTGAGTCCATTCATTTACAGCAGAATTAACTTTAAAATATAAATAAATAAATCAACACACTTGCATACCTCTGAAAACACTGCTCTTGTGACAGCCATCCTGCTCCACCTGCTGCTCGCGCTTTTGCCATAATCTCTTCCTCTCGGGCTTGTGGTCTTTCTTCTTCCTCCTCCTCTTCCTCTCTTTCCTCCTCAGCCTCCTCCTCATCCTCTTCATTTTCATCCCTTTCTCTCTCCCAGTGCTTCCTTTTCCGACCCTTTCGCTTCTGACCTTGTACAACAGACTCGATGGCATCAATCACCGTGTCTCCCTCCCAGCTTCCTCTGTGTTTGGCAAGGGGCAGAGGAGTCTCTGGTTCAGGAGCTGGAGGCAGGGGAGACGGGACTGGTGAGGGCAGCGGGTGTTTGCGTGGGCGCCCTGGACCCCTCTTTTTCACCACGTTGTTGCCTGTGCGTGCCTGCCGCTGCAGCTTCTTGGCCCGGAGGATCTTGTTTACGTGATGCAGGTTGTTCTTGGGAGGAGGTGGGGCTGAACGGTGGGAGGAGCATGAGGGGGAGGAGTCCAAGCAGCATGCAGCCTGAGAAGGGCGTCCAGAAGGACTTGCTTGACGGCTGGAGGGGCGGGGTGCCACTGCACCCCCAGACGACTCCAAACCACAGTGGGACAGGCAGGAGGAGGAGTGGGAGACAGACAGTGAAGGGTGGAGATGGTGTCTGTGAAGAGGAGCCTCTGAACACTCAGATGTACTTGAATGGCTGCCACGCGTCTGTACAGGATTGTTACCTGTAAGTCAATAACAAAAGAGAAAAATGGAATGAGGGGTGATGAAACACACAAATAGAGCTTGATCTCCATCTGCTCAATAGTGACAAGATGTCATATTGAGATAAAATTAGGGCTGCCCCCAAATAGTCGACTAAACGTTAGTCGATATGAAGAAGGCTTGGTCGAATACATTTTCATTAGTCGGTTAGTCGTTTTTTTCTTGGCAGTCCGCTGCCGTGCTTCTTTTAGCCTCGTCTGGAGCCAACTGTTTCGTTTTGTTGCAAACAAATACAAACTAAGAATAAGAAATAATTCTTCGAATTTTAATCCATTCCGATGACTGTAATTACTGTATTTTTCGACCTATAAGACCCAAAACTTTTGTCCACTCTAGATACATAACGTCACGTCTCGTTATAGGCAACGAAAATGAAGACACTTCAGCACAGTTTTTATATTGTAAACCACATTTAGTCTTGAACTTATTCGTAAACAAAAATACATTATAGATTTCGTTTCGTTATCGTCACATGGCCAGCATTAACTTCGCGTCTCGTTTTTGTCCCGAGGGTCAGAGACGTCTCCACAGCAACAGTACACAGGCTGCAGCACACACATAAACAGAGGACTGCGAGTAGCACCACACAAAGTTAGGTGCAGTTTTAATGCAGGCAAAATGTATGTTTGTCGGGATTATGTGCCTACAAATGCATGATTGCATCGAACTGAAACAAATTAAAAAGCCTAGAATGCTCTTCTAAACACAGAATAGTATAATGTGACAGTGGACACATAAGTGACATGATTATGACATCAGAATAATTTTTATTAATGAACTATAATAGTGTTATAATGAACTATAACATGGCCCATTGCCAACTTTGTGTTTTATTTTCCTTGCACTGCTACAATTTGTGATTGATAAGCGCATAAGCAAGAAAATCTCACTACTGTCATATGAAAGGCTATAATTTATAATTATAATTTGGATCACCAGACAACTGTTAGGTGTATATAACAAGTGATGAAGTGACAAGAAACAGTTAAAATTTAAAGATAAACAATGGCATAGAATTTGAATATGCCATCACAAAACAATCAGTAAATAGGATTCAAATTTTTCCTTCCATGTCACAAAAAAAAAGTTTTGACATATTTATTTGTAGTTGTTCACTCAACCTTCCAGTGCTTAACAAAAATACATTTCAGCAGTTTATGAAATAAATGAATGAGTGTGCAAAAACTTTTGACTGTTTTTTTTTGTAAGTTGTTGCATGTTTTTGTGGCGTAGGTGATATTTGCCCAAAGTTATCTGCTGTACGGGAGCACCTCACATTTAATTAGAGCGAAAACTCTTTTAGCAACAAAAAATTGTAAAATCGATCTGGCATGGCATAGGAGTACCATAGTAAAGAGAGAACACTTTAAACCAAACATGCTGGAGTGATGGATGAAGGAAACAGAGGGTAAGTTACTACTAAATCTAAAGTAAAGATATTTAGACCAAGTCCTTCATTTCTTAGATCTAATCTCTCAAGTTTGCTCACAACCTAGCTTACATTAGGTATTGTCCCATTTACTTCATTACAGCACGACAAATATATTTAACTAGATGGCTAACATCAGCTATCATTTCCTGTACAGTGTGTGTGTGTGTGTGTGTGTGTGTGTGTGTGTGTGTGTGTGTGTGTGTGTGTGTGTGTATGTATACTTGAGAAAGAGAAATTGAGTGAATAGAATGAACACATCCATTTCCATATTCTGTGGCCTGTTGTTAATGGTATTTGATGTCCCAATGCTTTTTTAGTTCGTTTTCTTTACTTTTTATCATTATTGTTGCTATTATTATTAATTCAATCGCTCATCTTTATTCAAGCAGTTTGAAAATATTTTTGAGCATAAATCTTCTCCATGCGATTTAGAGATGTGTTATGCAAGTAAATAATTTTTTTTAAGTTATAGAAATCAAAAGTTTGTGTTTTTATCCATATTAAGAAACAAACAATATACAGTCCACAATAATCAAAATAGTTTTTAGTGGCAGCCCTTTTGTATTTGCAACATTTGTATTTGAAACTGTCAAATTGTTAATGTTATAAAAGCACTAGGGCTATAACAATTATTTGAGTATCTAGAATAATTCAATTACAAAAAACATCTATTAAGAAGGCATGTTTATTTTGCTCTCTATAAAAATGGTGGATAATAATAACCCAGGTGTGCATAAAGGGCAGAAAAAAGTGTGGGACCATTTTACACGGTGTCATTTTTGTACTTCTGTTTTTAGTCGCTAACTGTAACTTCCTACTGAGTTAACTTAATGTTTTGGATGATTAATAATACAACTGATGATAATAATACTACTTTATCAGCCCACAAACAAGAGACAACTGGTCCGATGCATGATAAGTATCAGTCTGGAGTTTGGCGAGCGCCTTCTTCATATCAAGTGTGGCATGTTTATTTCAGCCCCTCTCAGTCACTAGCACTAGCATAAATTTTACTTGTGTAAAATTTATGCTAGTTACATATCTGACGGAGAACGTATCAAGAGTTAGAGGAGTGCATCCGGACATTCACTGGGGATAAGAAATGAGTGTCATGTGTGTTGCTGGCCAGTCCGCAAGGCTTAAGAGAAGACAACTATCCCTGACTCAGACTGTAGAGCCCAGTCCTTTTAAGAGGCCTTTCATGTTGCATAACACACTATTCATATAGTTGTTTAAAAAAACTAAGTATGATTTATCTAATACTCGATTATTCAACGAAAAAAATCAACAAAATACTCAATTCCAAAAATATTTGGTAGTTGCAGCCCAAAAAACAGGATTCCTTACCCAAGTCAGACATCAAATTCCCTGACATTTCCCTGACTTTCCCTGTCTAAACAGCAGAATTTCCATGACCTCCCGTATAAAGAAATGTCAAATGTAACATTTGGATGCTGAGCAGAAAAGGGCATTTAAAGAGGTTACAGAATTCAAAACTGCATTATGTCAATGTTCCTGAATATTGGCAGCTTGGCGTGCTGAATGGCCCAAAACCTCAACTCCATTTCCGACATCCTCTACATACACGTTTTATCTAGAAATGGCCATGGTAAACTGGGCCATTCTGAACAAAGCAGCTCTATATGCCAGGGACGTGCACAGACATTTTGAGGGGCAGGGGCTCAAGTGAAATAAAGGGCACTTCTCATAATTAAGTATTTCTTTTCTTATTTAAAAAAAAATAGTATATATATTAATGCAACACTGACTTCCTTTTTAAAAACTCATTTAAAAAGTTAATCTTCCTCAAACTCATGCAATTGTTTAATTTTCAAAAGATGTCTACAAAATAATCAGTTAACACAGAAACCATGGTCTCCTTAGTATTCACTAGGTTTATAGAGCAGCAAAGGAAACCATTCCACAATGTGCATGTTTTGAAAACATTTTCTATGCTACTAGTTTCAAGTATATATTTAGATTAGAATAACCGAAATAACTGCATCAAGCAGAGGGGTGTGTTTTACTAATAATTTGATTATTTTTTGCACAAGGCACTACATAATTTTAATTATTTTGGTGTTATCAGAACACATAACACTTTTAAATCAACACAAATATTCACGCTAAACTGAAGAGGTATTGTGTTAACTGAAAAAAATCACTGCAAAAATGATTGAAATACAGCAACTTAATAAAATTATTACAAAAAAAGCTATAAATAAAATCTGTTACTTCCATTCCCTGTTTGTCTCTCCTTCCTCCCTTACAGAGGCAACCTTCTTGGGGCCATGTCCCTGTAGATGTTTATTACTTTAGTGGAAGCAAAACAATTGGGCTTCAATCAATAAACTCCCTTTTAATATTTTGTGTCTAAATAATTATTTATTTGGTAGGTAGCCATGTAATAAGCGGAATAATGTATAGCGATTATCACTTTTACATTAGCTAGTCTAGTAGCTCATGAGGCATGCATGCTAGCAAAACACAGATTAACTATATATTTGTCTTAGGCTAATCAGCAGTAAATTTGAGCTTTATTCGAGGCACTGGTAGTTTAATCTTTCGTTCATCACCAGCTCCACTCACCTCAGCACAAGCCAAGAAAAAAACTGTTTGTGTATATGATGTGCGCCGATGTGCGCCGCTGCGCAGGGGTGGTGGGGGCGGGCGCTTCAGAACTCCTGACCTAAAATTTAGATATACTATTCTTCAATAAATATATTTGTTTGACAGGGAAGCTGTGCGCAAACAGGAATATATATTATTAAAAAAAAAAAAAAAGCACCCCAGAAAAAAGGGCACTTTATCTCCAGGAATAAAAAGGGCAGGTGCTCAAGCCCCCTTTGTTGTCTATGTGTGCATGTGCCTGCTATATGCTATAAAGCTGCTTGATGTGGATGACTGGACAAACACAGTGATAGGAAGTTGAGATGTGGTTTATCTTTTCAGCATCTTCAACTTTGCGACATGATTTTTGCATGTTCGCACATAATGGAGAGAAGTATGACCGATTTACATACTTTGCATTTTGCTTTTCTGTCATTATAACTTTGGGTGAGCCAGTCCTTGAATTCTTAATTTTTAAGCCAAATATTTCGAATATCTTTACACTTCCCTAGCATGTTTCGTAAGTTTGTGTAAGGACATACAATATGTCGACAGTAGTTGGCTAGTAGTACAGTCTAAACCTTGTAGAATGTGGTCCCCAACCTATATTTAGTCAGAAATTGGTTTAATATCAGAAACTATTTTCACTAATGATAGACAAAGAATATCAGTTTATAGATCTTTTTTTTTTTCTGTGCGGTCCGCGGACCGGTACCACATTACCCACAGCCCAGAACCGGTCCACAGACCGGTGGTTGGGGACCCCTGCTGTACACTATTAAGTGCTGTACACAAATGTGACTTTTTACTATCATTAATATGATTTGAATCACAATTACGGCCTGTAAATTCAAATTTGCTAGTGGTATGTGTAGATTAGTAGGCTACTTCACAATATAATTATGTAATAATATTGAGAATACAGTAGAACATAATATTCAATATCCTTTAATACTTTATTTCTTATTGAGTAAATAATGATCACAACTAAAATCTCCCCAACGCCAAACACAGACGTACACCCATTACACAAACATGCAGTGTAATTTTCAAATAATGGCAATCAACATTCCATGCTATTTGAAAATTATTGTTATTATTCTTCTTATTCTTATTCTTATTATTCTTATTATTGTTTTAATTATTTGTAATTACGTATAATTGTTGGAGTTTTTTGTTAATATGGACATTAAAAATTACGAGTCCTCCTCCTTCTTCTGTGTCCGAGTCCGGGCTCCTGAAGGCTAATTCTGAATGAGCCTCACTGGTTTCATACTATACCATATTTTGTCTCACAGGACACACTCAACATTTTCACAGACGCCTGTACACACATGCACACACACCTTTTCTCTCAGTCATCCAAAAAATCAGGCCCTTATCCAAAGCTCTTCATGTCAGCTAATTCAGGAATACTGAGCAGGTGCAGTGAGCAAGTATCTCTGTTTGTTTTTATTCTAGTCTATGCACTGATTAAAACCCTGTATTTATCTATTTGGGTATATGCAAAATTTAACAAAACAATCCAGTTCAGTGCTTCTAAAAGAGCTCTGAAGTCCAGTGCCGTTCTTGCCGCAAAGCTATTACTCTTCGCTCTTGCTGCTATTTAAAGCAAGGTGCTGCATTCCTGCAGTGAGAGGCATTTCATGTTATTGGGGCTTCAGATGTGTGAAAGAAAACAGAAGATATGAGCAGAGAGATGTCGACCACACAGTCCTGATTGTTTGGGATGATGGTCTTGCACTAAAATCGATATAGCCAACAATAGCATGATCTTCAGTGACAAATTAGGCATCAGTGTGGAGTGCAGAGGGAAATAATACCATCGTCCAATCAAATTACAGCAAAGAATTCTGGAGGACACAGAAGTAACAGCTATATTTGGAATGTGACTACACTTTAATGCATTAATTCTGTAACCTTCACAATGTCAGGCTGAATTTGGGTCACCTCAGGAGGCACAAGCACCAATTTGCATTCAGTCAGTTGTCAATATGCTATAAAACTACAATGCAAGCTAATATAGTGAGAAAAAAGTATATGTTGAACCTAAACAATGTTAAAATATGCAATTTAATCCCAACATCATAAGGAACACAAAAAAAAATTAAGCTGCAAAGAGAATGTTTTGAATTCATTATGTTTGTGATGTCACCAGTGTAAAATGTGTGTGTGTGTGTGTGTGTGTGTGTGTGTGTGTGTGTGTGTGTGTGCCTATCCATTCTACAACCGTTAAAGGGATAGTTCACCCCAAAATGAAAATCTTATGTTTATTTGCTTAGCCCCAGGGCATCCAAGTCGAAGGTGACTTTGTTTCCTCAGCAGAACACAAACACAGATTTTTAGCTTTAGCCGTAGC
>JBBKCR010000134.1:4026120-4042862 GCA_037577295.1 Ladigesia roloffi | reverse complement strand
GTCACCTTCGACTTGGATGCCCTGGGGGTAAGCAAATAAACATCAAATTTTCATTTTGGGGTGAACTATCCTTTTAAGCTCTGCACTTTCAGAAAGTAAGTGTTTTAGCCTGGAACATCACAAATTCAACTGCAGCTAATACAGTCAGTTATTTTTAAATATTTAATTTCCATCTTAACAATATAATAACAAAAAAAGCTTCTTTGGATGTAATAATGAAGAGAGGTTGTTAAATTAATTCAAACTAATTAAATTTTTTTTAAATGTAGGCCATTTGAGCAAATTACAGCATATCACATCTCATTATTATAATCTTAGAAGATTAGGCATTATAACAACAGTTGTTTAAAATTAGCAACGATCCATTAAAATCACTCACCAGGCTCTCTCCTTTCAGCTGATGTGGAACGATCCTTTCTCAGAGGCCTGTCTAATTGTATTAGGGCCTCAGAATTCCCACCTTTCCTGCCCCGATTGCCTTTAAGGGAATTCCTAGTGAGGGCAGATGCAAACAGGTTGGTGTGGTGGGAGCCAGAATCCTCTTCCTCATTAGCTGATGTGGGATCTTCCTCCTCACTGTCTGAACAGCCTACTGGTTCCTGCACATGTCCATCAGAGAATGCACCATGGCTAAGGATCTGGTTGCGTGACAGCTTAGAGTAATCAACATCAGAGTTGCCCATTCTAAACCAGGAGTCCACAGGGTGATGCCCTCGACTCCCTCGGCCCAAAGACAGCCGTGAAGGTCCAAGACAGGACATAGAGGCCTCTTTACGCTTATACCTTTCTGCTGAGGATGACGAAGATGAAGACGGGGAGTTCCCAGAGGTGGCAGGTGCCTGCTTGTTAGCACTGGAGTCAGCCGAGCCATCTCGACCATATCCACAACGCTGGAGAGACTCCAGGCTCCCTCCTCGTCTCCCTCGCTCCCCTCGTCCTGTGCCTATGCTCTCACCTCCACTTCTTCCTTCTCCACTACCTACAGTTCCTGCAGCATCACCCTCTTCCTCTCCACAGCGGTCTCGGTGCTTATGTCTGTGCTTGTGTTTGTGGTGCCAGCCAAATGACAATTCAGAGGACATAGCAGGGTAGAGCACTGGTGAACGACCCCCACCAAGATACTCTTGCCTTAGCAGCTTATGCTTCTTTTTGTGGAACTTAGAAGGATTGAGAAGAAGGTGTGATGGGTGATGGTGATGAACGTATGAAGGAGGAGGAGGGGGAAAGGAAGGAGAATGGTGCCCATGGTGAGATGGACCTGAATGGGGATTCTGGTGGTGAGGGTGAGGGTATAGTGCACTAGCTGGGGGATAGCCCCGATAATAACCGAGTCCAAGAGGGGCAGAGGAATATGGAACACCATAAGAGGGGTGATAGAACCCCCCGCCAGAAAGAGGGAAACCCAGCCCAGGAACAAAAGGCACCTCTGACATTGATTCTCGAAGCTTTGGGGGCCTTCCACGTTTTTTCTTTAGATCTGGCTTACGAACATAGTGCAGAGAATCACATGGGTAGGCTGGGTGGGGTGAATAGTAACCGCTAAAATTGATTCTGAAGATAGTGGGCAGGAGGTCTCTATGCAAATAATGATGAGGTGGCGGGTTGGTTCCACTTCCAATGCTACTGCCTGCTCTTGCACTAGCCAAGCCAGCCCCACGACTTGTGCCAGCTGGACCTCCACCCAGACCCAAGCTGCTGCCCAAGCGAAAGGCAGGTGTGCGGTGAGAAATTCGTATTTCACTAAGCTGCACACAAATCTCATCAAGCTCAGCCAGGAAGTCAGGATCGTGCCTCCGGGAACGCAGCTGCAGGTACTTCTTCTTGCGTTTGCGCTTTTGCCTTTTCAATTTGTCATATCCTGGGCAGCCATGCCCACGGCGTTTACATTTGTGCTTGTGCTTTTCTTTGTGCCCAGCTAGTGCAGAGGGAGGAGCAACTGGGTGTGGTCTGCGTGGATCAGGTGATGACCTCGTTCCAAGTGGGGATGGTGTGGGTGAGGGGCGATCAAGGAGTACAGAAGCGGAATGTCTCCTACTGCCTCTGGGATTAAGGCCAACCCCAACACCCACGGATGACCCCATTAAGCCAGGTATCAGTAGCCCACTACTCATAGCCGGTGAGACTCCCACCCCAGTTAAACCACTGGCACTCCCAGCCTTCTCGCCACGATCTGACGTGCTGTTGTTATCTGTCCCAATGCCACTGTCACTAGGCACAGTTTCCTCACTGTGTGACTCACTGACAGGAGAAGGTGTAGCTTCCTTCAGCTCACTAAGTGGAGCAGGGGACGTGGGCAATAGTGGCCTAGGAGGTGAAAGCTTACGATAATGGTAGTGCTGCCGGTAGTGGTGGTGGTGATAATGGTGGGCCCTGCAAGGTGGCTTTTTTTGAGAGGAGTGTGATGGAGTGCTAGCTCCAAGGGTACGAGGAGAGGGTGCTGAAAAAGTAGGCGGGGTAAAAGAAAATGAGTGGTGGCTCTGATGAGAGTGGCTGCAGTGTGGGTGAGACATGAAGTGCACTGAACCTGGCTCAACAAAACTAGCATCACTGATAGGGCTTTGGCCACCACTGGACTGGGAAAGTGATGGCGAGGGGAAGATATCAGATGGTGGTACCTGATGCTGCTGGTTTTGTGAAGCCTGAGAAGCTTGATGTGAGTGGTGAGGGGATGTAGTGTTTGGGGTCAAAAAAGGTTCAGGTGGGGGTGTAGGGGCACCTGGTAATTGGTTAGCTGGTGTTTTGGGCTTGCGGCCTCTTCTTTTACCCATGTATATTGTCCCCTTTTTACTTACATTAATCTGAGGTCCCAGTTTCCCACCAAAAGTTGCAGCAAGTGTCGAGAGAGACTGTGTTGTAGAAACTACTGTTCCTGACGTGCTTGTGTTTTTAGTCATCTCTTGCTCAGCTCCTGAACTAGGCCCCAAGAGTATTTGAGTAAGTAACCGTTTTCGCTTTACTGTTTTCATCTTGTTGATTTTGCCTATAATCGTCTTCATTATGAGCTGCCCATTGCCCTTGTTGCGAAACCCTTTGTCACCTGCTGCAGCATCTCCTGACTCTGGAGCTAGTGTTGGTGGCTGGGTCTCCTGTGGCAAGGTTGGAGGCAAGCGTTTCGGTCTCCCCCTTTTCCTTGGCATAGGTTTAGGGGGGTTAAGGTCCACCTCTGGGTGCAAAACAGGGGGATCCTGTTCCTCTTTGGACTTAAGCATGGAGTAGACTTTTGAAGGGGCCGTCTTCAGAGGTGGGCGGCCACGGACAGGGGCATCAAGTCTTGGCATTTTGGATTTAGGGCGGCCCCTTTTCTTGGGTGGAGGTGCAAAAAGTTGCGAGACAACGGGGGGTACGCGATTAACATTGGGGGGCCTTCCTACAGGTCGGCGGATGGGTGGTGAAGAAGTAAGACCTGCATCCAGTGGTATGGTGGATTTGAGTTGACAAGCAGCATCTTGCAATGGCCTTTGTGAGCGACTGACGACCTTAGTCCATCGAGGACGTCGACCTCGTCTTTTTTTCAGGGGCTTTGAGTCTTGTTCTGTTAGTGATGCAGGAGATGCAGGCTCTGGATCATCACATAGTGGTGATGGGCTGCTGCAACTACCGGAATGGTGAGGAGAAGCAGCATGTTTGGTGGATTCGGCAGGGCTACTTTCCCCACTAGCTCGACATTCCTGAGCAGGACTTTGTTTGGCTGGACTTGAGCTTTTACCCATATCACCTCTGGGCATGGAAACAGGCAGCTTCTCTTTAGTGTCTTGCTTTCCTGACATAACAGGGGATGAACCCTTGCTTAAATCTCTGGGATTATCAATGTCTTTGTCCTTTTCTCGCTCTTTCTCCATGTTCTCTTCTGTTTGTGAGGGGCTTGATCTAATTCGTGCAGCAAAGGAAGCAGGCATCATTTGGTGGCTTCCCCCAAGCCCTATCCTCTCTAAAGATGGTAAGGAAGAAGTGGAGGAAGAAAGAGAAGCTGTGGAGGTATGAGAAGGGCAGTGGCCAATGCGAGACTGGGATTTCATTCCACTACTGTTACTGTTGTCGTTGCTGTCATTTGTGATGTTTGTAAATCGGCTGTCGCCATACGATACTGCTGGAATGGTGGGGGGGCTGCTGCTACCTGTAATCCCCTTTGAAAGTCCATCAGCTTCCTCTTTTCTAGGTATGCTGGATAACTTCTCCAGAATACTGTCTTTGTTTCGTGAGCCATATGGACGGCCTGGAGGCCTTGACACTGGTGGAGGAGGAGCAAGGTGAACCGCTCTGGAATAGGTGTTCCTATTCCTCTCAGGCCGCTGCAAATTGGAGATCAAGGGGGGAGAGCTACTGTGTGTTGAAACAGGGGACACTTTGCGAGCTTTGGGCTTAGGACACTTAGTAGGTGGGCAGGTTGCTATTAGCTGCGCTAGTTTTTCCGTGACTGTAGGTGTACCCCAGTTCTGTGCTCCTCTCTCTTGATCCTTTTCTGTGTAAGTGTATTGATGGGTTTTCATAGCTTCTGTCTTGGGGTCCTGTGTAGTTGATGATGTAAGAATAGGAGTTGGTGGGGAGGGGCTTGAAAGGTTGGATGGGGGTGCAAGGCTCTTCTTTCCAGATGAGTGCGATTTGCTCTCTGTTACAGAGCGGTGCAAATTAAGAGGTCTCTCTGAAGGTGCAATGGATTTCACATCTGCCTTTCCTTCTGATTTGCAGGCCAGCTTTGGTGGTCCCTGGTGTGACAAAAAAAGACAACCAATGAGTATCCAATATTAAAAGTTGCAGCGAAAATATAATAATATGCGCGGCTGAGCTTGATATATATTTATGTATCATAGGCAAAATGAAAAAGGAGAAAGACAAGGGTATTTTTCAGATTCTTTTTTAAAATAATAATGACACATATTTCAATGTTACAAAGTTAAACAATCTCGCCATAATGCTAGTTTGGCTCTGCTATTCAGAGTCTGCAGGAGAAGACTGTTACATAAATCCTTCAAGTCTCTTTATTTTCACAGTGTACAAGCAGACATTTATTTCCCTCCCTTCCCACACCATGATCAAAATCCCACTAAGTGACACAGTGAGTCCACCTACCCTTTTAGCTGGCACACTCCCATTTACAGGAGGGGTAGTGCTGGTGGATGTGGGAAGAGGAAGAGAAGGTGTAGGTGTGGTAGCAGCTTGAACACCTGACAACTGAGGCGTTCCTTGGTTAACAGTTGGACCCTTCTCTGCTTCTTTAATATGGGGTGGACTAGGGGTGTTTCCACTACCATCGTTGGATCCTCCTCGACGACTTCCACGTCCCCCTCCACGTGCCCCATGTCTAACAGTGGCTCGAAAGGCTGGTCGACATACATAGTTCTCTAGAATTTTAGGGGGCTTCTTCATTCGTTTGGCTTGTAGGCCTATCTTCAGCTTGACATTGCCTTCTGAATAGCTTGTTTCTTTGACAGAGAACTGTGGAGACTGTTGTGGCTGCTGATCGCCTGGCCCGTTCTCAGAGTTACAGAGGTTGGTGGGAACTCCATCTCTCTCCTTCTCTCGCTTCCTCTTGTCCTCCTCATCTTCTTTCTGGCCGCCTACTCCCTCCTTCTCACGCTCCGCAGGCAGGGCATTTACAGGAGGAGGGGGAGGCGTGGTGGGCCCCCCCTGTGTCCTCTGATCCATTGGCAGGGGAGGTCAAGCCAGACAGGATGTGTTCGGCTTTTAGAAATAAGGGATTTAAAAGTTCTGTGGGAGGTGGGGGGGTGGGAAGGGGTAGAGGGGAGGGGAAAGGAGGTACAGTAAAATTTGAGAAGAAATCCTTGTTGGGTTGTGGCAATATCTTCTTCTCCTGGCAGCCCAGCCTTCCTCACCTTCAAACTGAGAAAAGAGAGAGAGCCGGGAGTTTAAACAGACAAACTTGTACACTCTGGACAACATGATGAAAAGTTTAAAGACTCAGTGACTTCGGTAACTGCTTGCATATATAAACTTGGGCTGCAAATTTCTACCCATTCAATACACTCAAGTCTCATCAACTACACATTCTGGAGAAGAACGCTATATTAACTGTTCATTTTGTACACTTTATTCTTACAAGAAAACATTTAATATTTTATTTTATGTGACACAGGGACCCCTTTAAATGAATTACTAGCATCTAGTACTATATGTAAGGCTTACCAACCCACACTGGGCATTTTTACTAGCTAAAACATAATTGCAAACCCTTCAGCAGACCAACTACTGAGATATTTAAATAATTATCAGGTCATTTAAGCAATGCAGCTGTAAACTACAAGGAGTTATTTCACATCTACATTAGTTTCCAGGGACTGTGTTACAATGGCAAAGATATCACTTTAGCTAGGATGACTTAGGGTTTAATACTGAGAAACTTTGTAAAACTAACTAAACTAACTAAACTTCACCCCTAAAACCGTCAAACACACAGTATTAAATTTTTGTCATTGTAACTCTAATATTTTATGCACCATCTTCCAGTGTTTATCAACAAAGCCAGCAGACTGGCAGCTCATTAGCCTGGTTCCATTGTTGCTAATCTGACTGGCCTGGTAATGAGGACAAGCCAGACACTACAAATTGGTGTCTTGGTAAAATGCACAAATGAGAACAACTGCCTGATTGTGCTTCACTTTTAAGCAAATCTGTGGCATGACCTGATCCTCTAAGTAGAACGTTACTGACCACAAGCAATACAAACTTGTCTACACTATCACCAGTGCAAACTAGCATGGGTGTGGTAATGCACATAATTTCAGGTTCAAACTAATTTTTTTCAGGATTCAAACTGCTTTTCAAAAACAATATGAGCTCCAAAGAACTACAACTGCTAAAAGAAAAACTACATTCTGCTTTAAAATAATTTGCTATGATGGACTTCCCACACACTTCCAGAGCAAATACATTTTGCTAGCAAATCTTTGCTGAGTTCAAACCTGGTGAACCACAAACACCAAATACTTTGGGAGCTCTGACCTCTAAATGGGTGGGGCTTCAAACAAATGATACTGTTTCAATGGCCATGCTTATACCTATGATATAACTGTGAAACTACATTTAGCTACATTTAGCCTATCTTCTCTCCAACTCTCTAGCCACAGAGTGATTTAGCACAGGGCATGCCCAGAGCAGGTGCTGTCTGTGGGTGAAATCATAGAGAGGCAAGTCCGAGCTGTGACCTAAGCACAAACGCCCCTCTGGGAGTCAGAGGATCTAGCTGCCTTATCCAGTTCTCCTCTACAGCCAATGAAAATGGCAGGAGAGTGAGTAAGTAGGAGAGAAAGGCAGAAGAATAGAGAAAAGGCACGCAAACAGTTTCTTCACTCCCCACTGAGACCAAAAGCTTAACGGCAGTGCAAAGAGTCTATTAAGAGTTTGCGAATCATCTAAATAGCATGCCTGTGAGCATGGCTATTTACTGTTCAGGGCAAGATGAAAACTCCATGTGAAATCTAATGGAAAAGCATACTTTCATTAGTGGCTGCGTTCTGTGCGGGGAAATTGTTTTCTGCAGGATCGTTGCCACTATAAACTGTGGTCCAGAAATTGGAGTCTTGCCTGACTTTCCCCACGCCCACATTTCTATGTTTACTACGATTACTCACTCCATATCTCTAAAACCCAACCCCCTTTTTCTCTCAATGATCTCCCCCATTTCACTTACTGCCCGCCACAATCACATCATCACTCTTTCTCCTTAGCACCCCCCCACCCCCCCAAAAAATACTACTTTCTGTTCCACCCTCTCCTTTTCCACACAGTCACTTACACACTCTCACTCTGTTACTCACTTGGAAAGCACACAGCACAGCGGTCAAACTAGAGTTGCTGTGTTCCTGCTAATCGAAAACACATTTTCTCCAGCACTCCCTCTCTCCTTCGCTTTCCTCTGTCTGTCCTTCCCTTAGTGACATTCACTCCCCTATTTTCTAAGTCTTACAAACGCAAGAGTTCGTGTTATTCAGTCACCTTCACATGCTGCCTTTGTATAAAAAAAGGAGAGAAAGCATAAGTAAAACCATGTACCAAACAACAGCAGCAAGCAAAAAAAATGCTTCCTGGGGAAATCAGAAAGGGAATCACTGTGGTTTTTGACTTCTCCTTCAATAGCCTGGCAAGAACATGGGGTATGTTTTAAAACACACTTTTAGTGGATAACATTTTAGCATATCACATTTTCAATCATTTTCTACACATTCCAATGCAAAGTTTGTAACTTATGCCCCATTCCTTTCAGCCAGTGCTATAACAAAAGTCCACCATCATATAAATTCTCTCACTCTCTGTCTCAGTTTCACTTTCTGTGAAAGCTGGCCCTCTCCTCCCTGCAACTTTAGCAGATGGCCTTGCTGCGGCTGCCCGAGTGAAGGCACAAAACACTTCTAAAAGTGATGGACTCTCATCTACTTAGAATGATATCCAAATTTCCTCTCAGTGAATCCTTTAAGAAGTGATATATAAAAGAAAGTGAGTTGATGTTTGCGACATGGAGTCACACGTCCAGGAATTTGTCAACATACTGTGAGGCTGGAGTTGACCAGATGAAACTGAGACAATGATGAAAGAAAACTCCTCTAAAAACACAGCAGCAGAGACAGTTAACAACTCACTGCCACTTTCCTTCACTAACTAACCCATCTCTCTCTCTCTCTTCTTTTGTGCAGCATTGTGCATTAATGCTGACTTTTTCTCTTTCTATGAGTGCAATCTTAATTGCTTACTAGGCTACATGCTGAAAAGGAATAGAAACATGAGAACAGATGTCAGCAGCATCTTTATCATTCATCAGTTTAATTACTCTGTGAATGTGCTTCAGTCAGTTAAGTGAACCCTAACAAAACGAACAGCGAACTGTACCGCTGGACAAAGCTGATGTACGAATCTTCTGCCCCCTATTCCACAGGTAAAGCCACCCCTTAAAGAAATATGAATAAGGCAACAGTCCGTTTGAGGCTTGGCTAATTTTAGATCTGCACTGCAAATGTGCCACTATCTTCTTGAAAAGAGGAGGCTGAGCTGCTAGTGTAAGTGGTGGGAATTCCTCCCCCCTTGGCAGCAAATAACCTCACTCAGGGTCAGAGGTCAGAGGTGGCTTAGAGGTTCCAGACGGATTCTCCCTTATCAGCGGCTGAGCGGTCAGTCGGTAAAAGAAATGCTTTCCTCACACGCAAGCCTGAGAAAAAAGGGTTCCAGCTAATGCACATGAAAAAGAATCAATACTATAACGGAGGTGACATGTTCTTTCACCTTCCGAGGCACCAAAATAATGACAGGTGCAAAATCTCATCACTGTTTAATACTCTTCAAGTATTCTTGAATTCTGTTGCCTGTCAATAACAAAGTTGTTAAATAAACCACAACATAACTGCTCACATTTGATGTAAAATACTTCACAGTTGTAGGCTGTTTCAACCAGTGTGTGCATGTACTACTAATGTGCAGTTAACACACAGACAAAAAAAAGCATCTTTCCCTTGATGACTTTTTAGTGGGCTCATATTCTGTGTTGTTAACAGGAGAGAGCTGCCAGTCTGAATTCCGACACAGCCTACTTGTTACAAATGACTAATAAAAGTCTTGGATCTCGAATACAGACTTCAAGAATGAAAACAGCAAGCTGTGCAGTTTGGCTACTCCTTTTTTTCTCTCTGCAGTAATGTGGGGAGACTTAGCTTCTGACTGACTTTAATCGTTAATTCTGGCAAGAACCGTGGAAGTCATAAAAGAAATACAAACACACAAACATGTGGATCCCAAATCTCAGCCTGCTTTCCAACTGACATCCCACTGATATTAACTGTAGATTTTTCAAAAACATAAATAACTTTACAGAGCTTTATTATAACAAATACTTACCGTGATTAACAGTTTAAAACAGAGATCACATCATTCGTATCAAAATCCACTCCTGGTGCGTACCAACATGGTTCCTTTGGGAGATTTATTTTGACACTGTCGACGTCCCAAGAAAAAAGGGCAGAAAAAAGAATGATCAAAATGTGGATGAAAACAATCCCCCAGCATCCACGTATAACACACTAAAATGACAAGCAAGGACTGGAAATTTCTGCAACTAAGGCTTCTTTCTCTTCATGAGGTGCATTAGATCTCTACGAGGCTGAAAACATCCCAACATCCAGGACCACAACAGAGACTGCAGCCCGTCCTGGAAGAGGACTGTGTGTACTCTGCTGCACAGTTATCCAAAACAGACAGTTATTACAGTCTAATGCTGCTCGGGCAAAACACACCAGCAAAGGTGAACATGCAGGCGATTCGTAACAGCATTATGCCTCGAATTTGTCTTGCTCTGCAGTCAAAACATTTCTTTTTTATCAGTAAAGCAGGGAATACTTTGCACTACATGTATGTAAGCCCCCACTACGTTACGGATGAACTAGCCTTCATTTTTCGGGTTCCTCTCGTTTGTGTTAAGGTGGTTTTCCCAGCAACGTGGCTCTAACCCGTCAAAACGACGACCACATGGATAGACAAATTAGAGTGTAGAGTCCAAAAGAACCGTACGAACCCCATTTTTCGCAAAACAGGGAGAGAGTATTCGAGAGAAACTCTGGAGCCCGTGTGCTGTCAGAGGCACTCCGCTGCTGGGCTAGCGCTAACTCGGCTAGCTGCGAGCCCTTCGCACGGACGAGGCTAACCGAGGCGCCCACTCCTCTAACCAGCCGAAAGGAGGCCCTCCACGCCTTGGAGGCCGATAAAAAGGGCGATAACGAGACTGTGGCGCCTAACGAAGCCCTGCGAGGAGCTGAACGGCCCTCGGGAGCCCTGGGGATAAAGCCTCGCACAGCTTATTAAAAAACACCAACTGTCAACAAAATGGCGGCTGCGTTGAATCAACAGAAACCCGAAATGGTTCTCTTCTCCTCTCTGTTTTTTTCCTCCGTTTCTTTGCCCTCTCCCTCTCGCTCGCCCACGGAGGTCGTTACCCGTAAATGTTCCCGAAGCTGCGGCCGGATTGCCTCTCCGGAGAGCCTGTCAGTCCAGCTCCGGGGTGTCCAAGCGGGCCTGTGGCGTTACTCGGGCCTCCATGTCTGCTGAGCCCGTCTCACTTCTGTCAGTACAACACGGGCATTCTCCCAGTCAGAGAAGGAGGGAGGAGAGGGAGGAGAGGAGGGGAGGGGAGCGAGGCAGGCAGGGAGGGAGAAAGAGAGTGAGTGAGTGAGTGCGGAGTGAGTAAGGGATGGAATGACTGATGGCACAATGTCGACTGGTGATCCACTCTCCCGAATTTCCCCCCAGGTTCGATACAGGAGTTCGGGCTTCTCGACAAAATGTCGGCCTGTTTGTGTTCATCTTTCTCAAAGACCGAAGGAGGAGGAGGCGCCACGGTAGAAAGCTCGTGTTTTCATGCGCCCCGTGCCTCTTGACCCGAAGGGAAACCTCCAGACTACCCTGGGGACCGAAGCAGTACCGGGCGGCTGGAATGACTGACTTTGATCGATGCAAGAGCAATACGAGGGCGGTGCGAAAATGCACGGGTTTTACGTTACGGTGGTTTTGTAAGCTCACAACAACTTTTATGTTGACCCACGAAAACAGGTTATAATAAAGTTGTAATTGAACTATAAATGTTTCCTACATTCGTTTATGTTGACTGGGTCATTGCAAATAGAGCCTGGTTAGGGTTAGGACAGGAGTCCCCAATCACCGGTATAACTGATATAAAAACTGATATTCTTCGTCTATCCTTAGTGAAAATAGTTTCTGATATTAAACCAATTCCTGACGACATGTAGGTTGGGGACTACATTCTACAAGGTTTAGACCAGGGGTCTCCAACACGTCGCTCGCTCGCTACCAGTAGCTCACCGAAGGGTTAACGAATGTACATACATTTGAAAACGTGACCAGTCACATTTTATTAGTTACTTGGAAAACCAACTTGCATGTATAGCCAACCATATCCGCCCCCTTCTTACACCAAATCATTATTTGCCCTTTAGTTACAGGTACAAATGTCATTCCGTCACACGAAGATCCCACCCCCAAAATGCGCATCCCCTCTCTGAAACGTTTAAAAAACAACATCACTGCAATACAAATTGGCCAAAATTACAGCGAGATCAGCTGAGGTGAAAAATGTTTCACTTCTTGTAGTCAGACAGAGCAGAGAGAAGAATTAACCTGCAACTGATCGAACGGCAGTTATTAAAAACAGTCCTGTTTTTAACCATGAGCTGCTCAGTCAGATCCCTCATCACCTTCCACTGACTGTGGAATGAGCTCATTGAGGCAAAAGCTATATTTACATTGCTATCTCCATATTTCCGGTTATTTTGGTCAGAGTGACTTAAAAGTAATGCAATAGTAAAGCCTTACATTTCAAATACAGTAATATTGTAATGTAACGAATTATTTTGAAATGACAGTAACAAGTAATAAATAATGCATTACAGTTTTGAAGTAACTTGCCCAACACTTTTCAATAAAGTTTTCAATAAGTTAAATAAAACAGTTGCGCTGCTGTCAGGGTTGATGAGTCAAAGGTGATGATTCAGATTCGGATTCAGATTCAGAAGATGGGAGAAGGTCAGGAACCATGACTGTGGCAGATCCCCATACAAATAAGAGGCTGAAAACGTATATTCATGATACAAAAATGAGTAGCTCTCTGCCATTTTTTTAGTAACAGGTTGGAGACCTCTGGTTTAGACAGTACTACCCCTGTCCCATGTTAAGGTATTTCAAAAACTACATGTTAGTCAGTTGGCTTATAACTCATTTATTTTAAAAAGCTATTTTGACAAAGTGATGTAAAATAAAAATACATTCTTGGGTACAGAAGTTGGATCAACATATCAGTTAAACCAATGAGCATGCAAAAATAAATAATAGTTGCATTGATCAGCAAATTTACATATAAAATAAAAAACCAAGCTGTACAGCACTGTGCATTTTATTGTGACTGTTCACATTTACTTCTACTTTGAGATTTATATACATTAGACACAACAGTCTTTTTAAAATATAATTTAAGGACTCTTAGAGGAAAAATTACACAGATATGCTAGTCATAACTGTGTTATAAAACCTTATACAGACATTCTTCTGCTTTTAATGCAAGGAGGTAAATGAATGGGTTAAACAGATACTTGACATGTATGAATTAATGTATCAGTTAATTTATTTATAGATTATTTATTTATAGATGGGGCGATTCACAGTAGTCAGCCCAAAACAAAAGTTCCATTGTAGGCTAATATCCAACTGTGGTCCCTGAAACTTGATGTCACAAGCTAGAAACTATTTGAATAAATTCCTTATTCAAATTCTATGCATGCCACTTCTTTAAGGACTCTTTATTTACAAACATATTTTGTCAGTAATGTAATACAAATTGTTGCAATACACATATAACTGTTTTTTGCTTATTTTTTTATCCACATATTTTTTTATCCAAGGATTTAACATAACTATAGGGGTAAGTATTGACATTAAAAATAATACAGTGACACCACCAGATAGTGACTTGCTTTTGAAGTCCAGAATATTTCAGGCTGAACCATGTGATAGTTGGAATTTTAAGTATCCCAGTGTATTATAACCTATGGCACTCAGCTGTCAAACATAATTCATCAGTGTTTTATGACAGGAGTGCCTAGATGTGCTGGGAAAACAGGGAACATTCAGCACCTCTTGTGTAAACTACAATCACACTTGGACAAGTTTTTGGTATGTTTTTCTACACATGTGATACCTATGTCCAGGTCTTTTACACACACTATAGTATTGGGACACCTGACAATTCCACCAACAAGGACTTTAATGACATTGCACTCCATTACATGGACTTAAGAGTTCGGCCCCACTTTATAACAGCTTCTAATCTTCTTGGAAGGGTTTCCTCAAGATTCTGGAACTTTCTGTGGGAATTTGTGCCCTTTCATTCTGTACAGCATTTATGAGGTCTGGCACAGATTTTGTATGAGAAGGACTGGCTCGCAATCTCTGTTCCAATTCATTCCAAAGGTGTTGGATGGGGTTGAGGTCAGGTCTCTGTGTTGGCCAGTAATTTTTTTCTACACTGCACTCATCCAACCATTTCCACAAAGTTGGATGCATAATGTTGTCCAAAATGTCTTGGCATGCTGAAGTATTAAGTCTGACCTTCACTGGAAAAAAGGGGCCAAACCCAAACCCTAAAAAAAGTCTGTCCCAATACTTTTGTTCATTTAGTGTATCTTGGTTTCCAATCCAATCCAGCTGAAGCCACCCCTGTCCCTGTTTCTTCTACTTTAACATCCTTCAAACCCTGAAAGGTCTGATAATTAGATAATTAGTTGAGGGGAATTGGGCCGGGGGCAATTAGAATGGGTGGATCAAGGCATTGCACTCACTGGTACTTTATGTTGAAGGCTCTTACTAAGTTACCAGCCATTAAACTGGCTGATGCATAGCAAAGTGAGAACAGAGGAGGACCTCCTCCAGCCCCAGAATGTGCATGATGCTGTATTGACTCACATCCCAGCCATGAAATACATCTCTCCATTTATATATTTGTTGACATCAGCCCATTTAGAGGTAAAGAGCATTTTTATTATTGACTTGCCCACTACAAAATTTCCGCTGCTCACGTGACATGATTACAAACCAGTGTCTATATTCACTTTACTAAATTATCACTTATTAGGTAACATTTTTTAATGCAAATGACTCCTGTTGTTCACAAGGCAGCATGGTGTGGGGTGTATATTGGACTTGGTGATGTAATTTGTCAAACACGTGATATAAAAACCTACCGGAAGGGAAGTGGCAGCAGTGTTTTGGTTCAGCATTCAGGACTTTTAAAAACTGTGCTACTGTTCTTCAAACAGTCGCATGCAAAGTTTTGGAAGCCCTGGTAAAATGACACTTGTTCTGTTTGATATTGTAAGAGGACACACTTCTACATATTTGAATGCACAACTGCTGTTCCTTAAACATAATGTAAAACATTAAACATAACATAACTAGTCTGTGCAGAAGTTATGGCACCCTTTATATTGTATGTTTCCAACTATGTAGTTCAGTAGCCAAACCTGTGATGCAGGTTAGGGGGCTCATTTGCACACTCCAGCTGTTCTAGGGAGTGTTTCTAAAGATGTAGCATTACAAAGCAATACAAAGTTATGTTTTGGTCGGGCTGGATAATTTCCAGGTAACAGAGAAAAAACAGTTTACGTTTTCATCAGTTCATCATCAAGAAACGCTGGTTCAGCATTGTAACAGTCAACAGTTTATATGCTAGAAATGTACCACCATTAAAAACGTATTAATATCTGTTTTTTATTAATCACTGGAGTTCAGTTAATTAATACCACTACTACTACTACTACTAACAACAACAACAACAACAACAACAACAACAACAACAACAACAACAACAATGAGGATAATATGCTTCATAAAGCAAAATAAAAACAGCTATCTATTTATGAAATTATTTATGTAGGGCTGAGGTTCAGCATAGCTGATTCAAGAAAACTGTTATTTAAAGAAATAATTTGGTCAAACATTGTTAGAGTTTCCCCATATTCCAAAGCAGCCAATCAACAGCATTTGTCTAGTATCTCTGGTTCTAAAGTAAAAAACAAACCTTTGGACAGTAAACTTGCCATAGCCGATTGACTACACCTGGGGTAAAGGGGTAAATGTGTACATTTGATTCATTTGACAAAGTAAGTGTGGTATTTTAAACTGTGGAAATGAATTCGTTTAAACTTCTTCTTTCTCAGTTTTTTGAAGCCTTGAGTCATGCCACATGCAGAGTTAGTCATATGCTGAGCCAGTAGAAATAGAAACTAGTTGACTTTTTGACTGCCAAACCACAGGAACTGTCAGCACAATATCAGCTTCACAATAGGGTTAATTAAAGCAAAACAAGGATCTTATAAGTCTACGGCTTTAAGGGAATAACAGGAACCAATATACCCAGGAATCACAAGGTCTACAAAATTATATTCATTCACAATCCTACATGTGTGAGCCTGCATGTGTTTTCTGAGCAGATCTTATTTCTCCCAAAGTAGTCGCTGTTCACACATAAAACAATGTGAGTTATGGTCTTATGCAGAATTTTTGGGAGACATTAAACAAAGTTGTTTTCTTAAACATACCTTTTATTTTTATTTCACGTTACATTAGCTGTAAAGTGTTTGCTCATCATGTCAGAAGAGACATGTATACAGAAGTTTATTACCCACTTTAGAAAAAGTGACCATGTGCATTATTGCAGTGCATGACATCAGAAAGAATCAGGCTTCTTTGACCCTGTCTGAAAAGCTGCCTGCAGTCCAAAACAGTGTGATTAAAGAACATGAGCTGTGTCTCAGTCTGTATGCATATGTGCACAAAAGGCAGATGCCGTGGAGAGCACTTGGAGACACTAAAGTTCTAAATGTCTCTCTAGGTGTGTCTTGTGCGGATGTCTTGTTCAAGAGAGATAGTAGCGGAGACTAATCATAGATGCTGGGTCCCATAGGGCTCTGTGGTGATAGGACTGGTCTCCTGAGGTGCAGGCTGGCCCTGGAGGCTGTGATCTTCACCATTTAGACTCTTGCGACAGACAGGGCAAGTGTCGTGCTGTGGAGAAAGAATGGAGACTTAGTACCCTTAGTACCCAACAGACCACTCAGATCATCAGGATCTAGTCAGTTAGAAATACTGAGGCTTCACACAAAACAGGGGGAATCTGCTTTTAGCTATTTTGCTGCCCGCAGTTGGAATCAGCTCCCAGAAGAGATCAAATGTGCCAAAACATT
>JBBKCR010000134.1:3938488-3959770 GCA_037577295.1 Ladigesia roloffi | reverse complement strand
CACACAAACACACACACACACACACACACACACACACACACAAACACAGTTCCTGTTAGTTATTCATGTTTTTTCGTTTGCAGCAGTTGTTAATTTAAATATACAATATTATAATGTTGGAGTGGATGGATTATAAAAATAAACACTTATTGGAAAAGTTTACTTTCTACAGGTGATACTGTAGTACAGTCAGTCAGCATAGGGATATCCTCCACTCAAGTTGATGATGTTAAATCGAATCGGATCATGACCTTGTGAATCGGAATCGGATCGATTCAGGAAATCGGCAACAAAACCCAGCCCTTATAAAAAGGATGTAAAAAGGACTCATTTAAAGTGGAATATTATGATTTAAATCCTAAAATAGCCATGCTTAAAATTATTATGATGAAGTGTAAATATTTTAATTGCAATATGGTAAAGGAGTTTTTTGAGAGTTATTTTGATCCTAGCCCTACACATAACAGCAGTCCACTTCTCCACCTTCCACTTCTCTGTGATTGTGAAAGAACGTGTGTTGTCTTAACTGACCTGATTAAACTGCAGAAAACACTGGATGCATTTGATGCCTTTTAAAACAGAACTAACTGGCTTGTTTGACCATTCAGCATATTGTGGAGGACGAGAGGAGTGACCGAGAAGAGACAGATGATTCAGAGGAGGAGGACAGTGCAACACGTGAGAAGGAGAAATGGACCAAAACAAAAAACGGACTGGTGCAGAACGGCCACTCTTCGTCCAACAACCACCACAAGATGGAGTGATGAGGCGGAGGAGACTAGCGAGAGTGAACAGGATGATGTCCTCCGTAGCTGCCTGTAGCACACACACACACACAGACACACACACACCACTTAGTCAATATCAGTAGACTGAGGCAGGACGGGGGGACGCTTGAGTTAAAGAACTGACCTACGAACACACACACATTTACCAAGTGTTAGAAACAGATCCACTGTGTACACAAACAAACACTAATCCTAATAGTCCCAGCAAACAAACTTGAAAAGAATAACCACGAATCGTCCTTTCGGTCTATGCACTAAAATGCACTAAATTCTAAGGAAGAAACAAGGAGATCTGGAGGTAGTGAATAATCTCTGGATTACTAGTCCAGTATATGATCTGCCTAGTGCCTTGTTAAAGGACTCCTTCAGTGATTTTCAACATAATGTCTGTCTGCCATACCTGCAGGATCTGTTCAGTTGCCACAGACAATACTTTTAGACATGTGTCCCTTTAGAAAACAGGAACATCCACTGGCCTTTATAATAGCTTTGATTTAAGCTGTGTTTCTGTTATTTTCTAAGTACAGAGTTGTGTATAATTCTTGGTTATAGAGTCTAGGATATAAAAGAAATAGACTTACTGGTAAAACACTGCCACACAGTGCCCTGTGTCTTGGCAGGCAACATAATGGAGTCACCTGAAATGTTGCAAGGCCACCGTCCAAAGCTTGGCTACAATTCGAGTTCATTCCACATGCAGTATCCCTTTCACCAAGTGGCCTTTAGCAGAGTCTCCCAGAACATTCCTTGTGCACGTATGCAAACGCACATGTGCACACACTATCAAGAGCCCTCACTGAACTGTTCTTATTTCACTTGCACTATTATATATATACTATATAGCCTAATCTTGCTGAACACAACTGCCACCCGTCTTGAAACCCATAGAATTGCACCATTCAGTTTTTCCTGCAAGAACACATCTCAGATTGATCTATGACCTGTTCATGCTCCTCAGTCTCATTCCTTTGTAGCAACTGATGCTAGATAAAACAGGGTTTACAGAACACTGATTGGATCAAAATATGTAAACTTTCTAGATTTAACTGTTACTTTCTTTTCAGTCTCTTTATAACGCCAAGTTTCCAGTTATATATATTAGCTTTCAAGCTGAAATCCATCGTTGTGACTGATCTAACCTTCATAGACTAGAAACAACAACTAGGCTTCGTTAAAATGTCAATCATGAAATGTTTTTGCTTAATTAGTAGTTGTACATAAAAATTGGTGTCTGAAATGGTTAAATTGGCTGAAATCATCAAATTGGCTATTTGATTCATAGCTGTTGATACCCAGGTACCTCTCAATGATGAGACACCTCCATCTCAAATATTCAACACTGTCTTCAATGTTTGTTATTGACAGCACCACTTAAGGTTTTATAGCATCAATCAGAAGTTTTTGTGCAGTTTTTGTTTCCATAGGACCCTTGATATGTCTCAAATACTTCTTATTTTTGATTACATGCATTTGCCTCAACCCAACAAAAAAAATACTTAACAAAATAAAATACTAAATACAAATGTGAACAGGATTGGGATTATAATTGTGATAAGGCAATTATGCAATAATCATGACCTGATAAATAACAAGAAGTTTGATAGAATTCTAACCAATAGCTCCATTCCATCACACAAGCCTATATTCTAACTAATTTTTGCACACAGATATAAACCAGTTTCAAAATTCACTGCATTTCCTTAATGTGTGCTGCTGTTTTGCCAACATTAAACAAAGCTAGTCCAGCCTCACAACAGTAGAAACGGAAGAATGTGTCTGTGGGAGGAGCATGAATGGGTCAATCATGCGAGCCCTGATGTGTTAAATCAGGGAAAACACTGGCCTGGCTTGGCTGGGACACTACAATACTGCTGGTTTTGGCTTACCTGAAACTTTTGTGCTGCCATGATGTCCCACCACAGGACCGGCCGGAAGCTAATTGCGCCCTGCCTTTTGTGTGCCTGTTTTGTTTGGGTTTTTTTTATGTTGAATTGTAATGGGAGCTAAGATATGTTTAAACCAGCTTTAGATGTTGTTTTTGCTTAAATCAGAACATCTCAGTCATATGACTCAGAGTTATCAAAACAAAATTATTTATCAGAGATGAGAATTTAAAAAATATATAAACTAAATTGAAACTTGGTCATTATCTTATTTCATTTGATTGTTTGAGAACATTGAGATTATTTAGTTCAACATTTATTTTATTGTGTTTTTGTTTTTTAAATTGGTTTTCATACATTTATTTAAGTCCTAAATGCCTTCAGTCGCGATTCAGTTGTGGGAATACTGTATAGGGTTTTCCCCCTCTTTAAATTCGTTTCTTTCATGTGGACTGATGTAACCAATTCTGTACTTCTATAATTGTTGCCTGCTGGGAAGAGAGATTTTTCATAAATCGCCTCTTGGTGGAGATACAACTGTTGTAAAATCAGTTTGGAACAAGTCAAAGGCTAAACAGTGTGTATCAGGGGATTTCTGTATTCAAACAGACATCTTCTCTGCTCCACCCCAAATTCCTTTCTGATAGAAAATACTGTTCTCCCAAAAAAACTAGCATCAAAGTAACTGACAAATTGTAAGTCAGTGTTTTATCTTCCATATGTTACTATTGACAGTATTTACTGATCTTTGGCCCTCAGATGCACTTTATAAATCATGTTCATGAAGTCAGTGAGGGTTGAAATCCTTTCTAGGACATGTCTTATGCTTTCAATTAGTGTGTAAGTCAGCAGTGCTCCAACATGACTGAAATAGAGGCTTTTGGTTAAGTTTTACGGGTTGTAACGTCCATGGACAAATTTGCCATATTCTTAAATGTTCTATTCATTGTTCAATCTATCCATAATCAACAATAACACAGTTTCACAACCCACTGGATCCTTAATTTCATCCAAAGTGTTAGAACTAAAGTACCTGAGACCAGGAATGTGATTATTTTTAAGGTCATAGGGTTTACATGTCCTTTTTTTTTTTTTTTTTTTTTTTTAATATATTGGACCTATGACAGATCTTGTTGGTGTGTTTTTCTTTAGTGTTGGTTTCAGTTTTTATGTTTACAAATTTTGAGATGCGGGAACAACAAAAATGGAGATAGGAGGTTTTGTCCCAAAAGTGATGGTATACGTGGCTTATTTGTTCTATATATGTGCTTTGTGTAACTTTGTGTGCTTATTCATGTTCTTGCTCTCTAAGTCCCTTTCCTCTACCCTGGTATAAAGCAGGTGTGGGCGATATGGTGAAAATGTATCACAATACATTTTTATGATATTTGGTTTTTTTATTTTCCCTTTTTTTTTTTTTTTTTTTTTTTGAGCCTATAAAGCCACATGTCCTGTCCGCAGGCCAAAACGTTAGACAGCTACACCATCTAGGAGCCTTCTTTGAGTCTTGTTACGGACACATGCATCATAATGCAGATTCTACAAAATATCGACTAAATGGTTTCTGGCAGTCCTCCAGTAGAGATCCTTTTGTGCAGGGGATTTACCTCGATGTAAATTTTTAAGGGGCTCAGTTGTTGTTCCTTCTCTGCGTTTTGTGTCCTGTGTATCCGTTTTTCATTTTTCCTCTCAGCCTTTTTCTGTTTGCCTCGCCTTCATCTTGTCCTTCAGGCTAGATGCCAAGACCAGTCCTACCAAACAACTCCACCATGTATTGCCTTTAGCAGTCCCAAATACACAAAAACATGAGTGTCTCAACTGCCAGTGTTTTTATGTTGTATTTTGTATTGCCTTTATGCAATGTAAGATAAAAGACTCTTGTGGATAACTCAGTTTATGGCCTTGTTCTGTTTTTTATTTTATTTTTTATTTCTCTTGTGGTTTGGCCTGGAAGGGGTCGGGGGGGGTCTTGAATGAAGTCAGTGTATGTTGCTTCCCGTTGTTTGCCACTTCATCACTTCATGCATTCAGTGGCTCAGTACACGCTTTTCCCCTGTTCACTACAGACTAGGCCTCCTTGTGGGCTTGGGCTACTTCCCCATAAGTGAACCAAGAGATGAAATCTATTGCTCAAATATTGATCCATGACATCTGAGGAGACTTTTTGATTAAATCTTTAAATTCCTTTGGATGTGTAGCATTGGACTAAAAGGTGATGCTTCTGGCACAGATTAAAGAAAAAAGTGTTAATTACAGCATCAAAATTGAGATCTTTAAGTGTTGAGATTTCATACTAAGATTACTGTCTTCAGTTCTTAGCATGAACATACTGAAAAGTCAAGAAGAGACACCTTAGTAGAAATACAAGAGGAACTGCAGACTTCAGAATACCTGATTATGTTGTATTGTATCTGTTTAATTTTTCTCTCTATGGGTACAAACTAGTAGACTTCTCCAGTGTACATCTCTAAAAGGCCGGTGGCCAGCACAGTTCTCTTATTTCACTGAACAATATACTGCTTCATGCTGGCTGTACAGGTCTAGAGTTGAGCAGCTCTGACTTATACAATATACAGCAGCTTGCTGTAACAAAACTATTCAACCTTTTACACAATTTTCAAAACTTATGGTGAAAAAATTCAATTTGCCTGAGTATTCAACCCCCTGTGTTTTTGAGGCTCCAAATATATACAAATGACGATCACGGCAAAAAGGTGACACTACTTTTACCATAATTTAACATAATTAGGTATTACTTGGGAGACTTTAAGTAAGGTTGTTTGGACATCTCTGCATCTTTGGTAAATTATATTTTCTTTTATGGATTAGCTCTTAAAATAAAAAAAAACTCAGAAGATCCAACTTTCAACATTCACATGCACCTTTTAAATAAATGGAAGCTTTTATTTGTATTTGTACTGTTTTTCTAGAAGCAACCTAGTGGCAAATAATCTATTTTGGGAAACACCCTGGACAAGGAACCTAATCTATGCAGTTTAGGTTACTTGTCCAGGGTGTTTGATAATAAATATGATAAAATGTCTTATTGTTCATGCCCTGTGTTTGAGTTACTTAAAATGTATGGCCTCACTTGATTCCACAGATGAAACACAGATTAGCACTGATGAAAAATGCATGTCTACCTTACCCTTACCCAAGTTCTCTTTGTACTGTCCAATTCCATTTTACATTGAAATTTAATTTTGTAGTTACTGCCAACCTGACTAGCTGCAAACTCCATCCAACAAATCCAGCTAGATTTTAAAAATGAATTTCAAAATGTCACTGTATATTCGGATATGTGTGTCTACAACAAATAATGTCTAGATTCCTAACCATTAGCTCCTCTAAGCTTTACATTTTCTATGTAAAAACAGTTAGAATGGCATGGCACAGAATGGTAATTTATAGCTTTGTCTCAAGTTCCACTGAGACTTCTCAACACGATACAGTTACACAGTGGGATTGAGTGAAGTGAGTGTGATTGGTAGCATCCGCGATAGAAAATCCTTCCCTGACAGCATAAATCCCAGCTGTCACACTACAGGGGTTATGTGATACATCAGAAAAAAATGACTCACAGTCCCCAAACAGGTTGCCACGTCCAGGTATGACATATACAGCAATACTGGCACCTCAGAAATGCAGCTGAGTTCGGTTTTCAGCTGCTCACAACATCTATCAAGGTGAGATCTTTAGGAACTACATCTGAGAGCAAATAAGCTAACAAACTTTTTCCCCCAGACAAAATGTTTTTTCACAGATATTCATTATACAAACTGGAAACCGTCAATATCAGAATGCAACTGTCTTTGGCCACATAAGATTTGACAAACTACTTTTTTTTTTTTAATTACTTAAATTATCGACTTTTTAAAACTTAATAAGAGACAAGTGCAATTTATTTTTAAATCAGCATCTCTATGAGTATGCAACCATTTCATGCCAGTGTCTGTTAAATTCCTACACCAGCACCTCATTCTGCTTCAAGAGGTAATGTATACTGAATACTGATTACGTGAATCAAATCTTATTCAATGAGTGTGACCAGTTGGATGGTGAAACATTACTAGAAATTCATCCAAGGTAATTATTGCCATTTTGTTAAGTGAACAAGAAACATGTTTTCTCTACATTTTTAAGTTCTATAAAGTCTGGATCATTTCCCATATTTTGATGTTTTCTCATTTCTTTTAAAATGATGATTTAAAGCAACGCTTCTCAACCTTTTCAACATTAAGGCCCATCTATCCTTCACAGCATGTTGCCAAGACCCATTCATTAGATGATATCCCATAGCCAATTGCGGACCAATGGTCTGTCTCAATTTTAGATTCACGGCCCAATCAGAAGCCTTCGTGGCCCATCAGTGGTCCCCCAGGGGTTGAGAACCCCGGCTTTAAAGAACAATATTTTTAATTGGAAATTAGGAGAAATATTCAAAACTTGCACCTATGAGATAAAACCTGAGAAACTGAAACATTTTTTACATGGTCAAATACTTTTTTCTGGGACTGTATGATAGAAGGAGTAAATAAATTCCTGCAAATGGCAAAATCTGTGGCATAGATTTAGCAAAAATGTCTCAGAAACTAGCGTCTGGTGGAGGAATGGTTTATTATGGTTTATACCAATTACTTTGTTTGTCGAGTTTGTACTGTCCAATTTGAATCATCAATATCTTTATCTTATCTCAGATTTACAGCAGCAAAATCGTTGTCAATACAGACTGGCTTGTTTACAACAGACAGTGCATGGTGGGAGAGTTCCATAGGCAACAATTATTATATATATATATATTTATTTTTATTTTTTTTCATTCTAATTATATACCAAGTGTTTATTAATCTACCTCTAGCACAGCTTAGCATGGAATCCAATATAAATAATAAAAGACCACAATATCAAAAACAGGCCTGCCAGGAAAAAAAATGATCTGGTTCGAATCCATGAACAGGGTTTTGGGCCGAAGACCATCCATAAACTGTGGGGAGAGAATGAAGCTGTTGACACAGCAGAAACATGTTCCAAAATCATTTCGCCACCCCACTTTCTTCCCCTGGACAACAGCTAAGAACTGCGTGCATCACTCACGCACCCCCCCCCCCCAAAAAAAATGCTTCCTCACATAAAAATGCTATCCGTGGTTAGCAGACTGAAATACACTGGAAAATCAAAGCATGTTACAAGTTCTGTGCCATTGCAGTACTTCATTGTTCCTGTCTGAGAAGTGTATAAATGATTAAAACAGGGTGGTAGAAGTTAAAACCCACTTTTGTTAATGTGTGCGAAATAAAGGCCCCCTCTCAAGTGGTTGTCGGAGCTGTAATTTGTTGTCGTCTGATAGCATAGCAACACCCAACATCTTGTAAATATTTTAGGGTACAAACCCACCAGACTCTTGTATACTTTATTGTATTTGTCTATAGTGCACTACTGGGACACAGGAGGTGTGAAACACATTTAAGGACATAAAATGTTTTCAACCTCTGCCATTACAATACTGTTGTTTAAATAAATGTTGTATGTCATTAAATAATATCATTTCTTATGGAACAACACTATTTACTAAAGAAATTCTCTATTGTCAGAGATGCAAAAATTGTCCAGAGATTTAAAAAAAATGATAGACAAGAGCCTCCCCTGTAATGAACTCCAAAGGCCATTACCTTTTAACCGCTGTATTCATATCTCGGATCGGTTACTGTCTGTCGTACCGCTCTTAACTCTAGCGTGGTGGTGTGTGGAATGAAATCGGACCTCATATCAGCAATCAGGAACAACACACACACTCCAGGTGTAATGGACTCTGTATGCTAATGTAGCCGTGTCACTTTCCAGCTCCAAATGCTGAACGTGGAAAGGTCAGCAAAGGTTACGCTAATCCTGTTGATTTAAGGTCTCTGTTTCCCCGCTGGCAGAGAGAAGAGAGAGGGAATTGACTCAGTTCTTCTCTCTCTCTCTCTCTCTCTCTCTCTCTTTCTCTCCTTCTGTTCCTCTCTTTGTTTCTCTCACTCTCTGGCAGTTCTCCATCAATTCCAGCCAACATTATGTATCGTGTGCAGTCTCTAATCGACACAGGAGCTGAGGGGACGTTCAGGACACAGGTGAGTTAACACTGCAGTCATTCATACAAAAGTTCTATAAGTTCAAAGAATGTAATTAAAATGTATTCAAAGATCTGTGGTTTAATGTCTGATCTTTTATATCCTTTATTCACTAATTACTAAAGCACCTTGTGTCAGACTGTCGATGAGGACCCTTTGATGAAGCCCTGATTATGAAGGTCAGGAGACGATTCAGACTTGTCGAAGTGTGGTGTAATTCTTGTAAGTGTCTATGAAATATAAAACCTGCAATATGTTTTGTTTCCAGAATATCTAGACATACAAACATGACTCCTTACTATCGTGGCTGTTACAAAAATGTGTGTTGGGCAGAAAATTAAGTATAATAAATAGACTAGCGTTTCTAAAGTTGTCTTCGTGTTACAGAGATTTGGCCGCAGTCGTCTTGCTGGGGGTCTTCTATCCTGGTGAAAATGTAAAGCTCGCTCACAATACCTCGGTAGGGGAGCCGATTAGTGAGGACATTTTCTCGACCCAAGTGTTCAGTAACTTCAGGAAGGTTTGAATGCCTTTGTCAGTAGGAGAAAATGGAGGGGGAGGGATGATTATACTCCCAGTGAACATAATACAGATACACTCGCTTGAGTTTTCAGATAACCTCGATATTTGCTACCATGTAGCTGGCATGAGTTCTGAGAACCGAGAACATTATTTGGTTACAAGCGTTCATGGGGCACTGGAGGGCACAGGCCAGCCTTCAGACGGGAAAATGGAGGGTCTGAGGAGGGTTTTCCGAGTTGTCACTAGCGTTCAGCGGGACAGCTGAAGGAATAACAATCTTCTGAAATGACGGAAAGGGTTGATCATTTTGTGCTGTCTGAGCTAATTATGTCATTCTTGTGCCTTTATAATGAAATTCGTGTCTCCCCCACATCCCCTTTAAAAGGTGCACATTGTCCTGTTTTCACTTATTACGTTCACTGTCATTCTGCTGTTTTTCAGCTGTCATTCAACTAGACATTTTGAAATTGATTTTTGTCCTTTTTGTGCCTCAACAACAAAGGCGTTTTTTGTTGCGTGGTTCTGACCCTGTGAGACTTTAGACTTAATGTCCTAATCCAGTAAAAACATTTCAGGGCATAGGAAACATGAGCCATGAACCACAGGAGAGTTTTGTTTTCATTATCATACACTTAATCTCTGGCCTCTCTGGCAACCCCCCAAATCAGCCCCCCACCATCCCCACATTCCTCTCAAAATAAAAACCCACTGCAAATGGGAAGAGACTTTCTGTTGATTATGGCGCAACGTTCAGCATTCTGCTGCAAGTTTGTCTTCACACGTGTTCGAGTATTCTTTGGGAAGAACAATGAGACCAAAAAAAGAACTTCAGTATCACCATAGCAGAGATTATCAAATTGTAAACAGCAAACAATCTGTTTGAAAGTCATTTTTTGTCAATTTCGCTTAAAAAAAAAAAAAAACCTACCAGAAATTTAGAGAGATGATAAAGTAAGTTACATTAATGTTTGCATTGCTGTTGTCTCATTTGACCAAATGCAGAAAAAAAAATTAGTTTAAAATGCACATAGGGAAACGATCAATGTTTTGAGTTTCCTTTGTGTCTCAGCATGCTCCCCGCTACTTTTTTCCACACTTTCCAAACTGTTTCACTGCCTAGGCTTGGCTTTGCACTAGGATTAAACGGGCTTTGATGTTGATAGGACCCCTGTCGTTGGCGCCTATGAGGACTGATGTATGTGAATGACCTCTTTTTTGTTTGGCCTTTTACAAGTAATGTGAGGGTCACCATGTTTAAATTGTGCCTGGGGTGAAATATTTGAAACATACTATGAAATCTCCAGTGCCAATGTGGGAAAAAAATCCCTAGAAAGCTTCGGAATACCTTTTGAATGTCTGGATCCTTTGGAAGACTGTGAGGGAAAATCCTGCTTCTGTAACTCTACTTTAAGACAGTAACATAAATTTACCTTAAAGGGACAGGAGAACCGGCTGAATTTTCGTCATTGTGATGTCACAGCCACAGTGACTTCAAAATCAGCGGTATTAGTCTCTTTAAATGGGTAGTGGAGGAAACATCACTATGCTGATACAGTATATGATGGGAGGAAAATCTATTACACAAGCTCTTTAATTCATCGATCTAATTGATCTGTTCCCTTATGCTTCCTTCGTTCTCAGTATTGGGCAGATAATCAGTAGACGTTTCAGCTAATTGCAGGAGAGCAGGATCACTTTACTCCATCACCCCATTCGCCTGTCTTCCAGCAGCCACCCAAACAGTACTGGACTACCCCTGATGGGCATCTTAATTGCCACCAAGGATCACATTTCTCCTACCTCGAGTCATCCACCCCTCCAATTCCTCATCCCCACTCCCTCCTTCCACCTGTGTCTTGGCTGGGTGTGACTCATTGGTGTAAAGGTCTCTGGTCTGAACTGCTTGTGTTACTGAGGTGCTGAATAGGGCAGGAGGCTGGATGGCAGCTCACTCATAACAAAAGGCCTTTACTCTACAGAACCACGTCCAAACTGCACTCATCGCTATTCAACCCCCTGTTAAACTATTGATTAAGGCTCGGGTGACAAGGGCAGGCGAGCTATTATAATAATGAAGGATGTTAATATGAAGACGTGCCATGCAGCTATAATAGAGCGAGCTGGATCAAAATCTAGAGCCAGCAAGGAAGTGGAGGAGCAGAATCAGGAAAATAACTTATAGCAATGGTAGACTGAGCAAATGAGGAAATGTGCAAACGTATTTGGTGTTTAAGGGCCTTTTATGTTCATTTTCTTTTGTTGTTTTTATCCTTTGTGTGGAAATGTATGGACCAAAATTTTAAATTATTTGCACATTTTTCTTTATTCTTGTGGTTTTAAGACTAATATAAGAAGGCTGTTCTGATTGGTTGCACTGTTTTGTGCCTCCATTAAAAAGCAGTCTTGGGTGAAACACTTCTTTTAACTTCACTGCGAATGGACAGGGCTACACTGCTGTAGGCGAAAAAAGCAGAAATATTGTCAAGTAAATTTACAGGTGACAGAAAAAAAACTTTTTTTTGTATTTTCATTATGGACCATTTTATTGGTTAGTTCGTCCTAAACTTCTGCCTGTGTGTCTTTAAAAAGGAAGATACATGGTTTTGTCCTGATATGAAAATGTATTTGTGGTATTACAAAAACAAAACTGGTCGTTTTGGCTGGTTATTTTCTGTATATGAGTAGTAGTGACCCGGTAGTGCATACATTAACAATATTTACAAACTGTCAAATATATCAGTTTCAGAATTAGAAAACCTGGTCCTGGACGAAATTTCTTATGTGATGACTGCCACAACACACAAACACACACAGAGACACGAGAATATAAAGTAAAATAAAACATAGACTATGCTACATACAGAAATGCTTGGTGTAATAGTTATTAGGGGTGTGCAGAGTGGCCACTATTTGTATCTGTATTTGTTGAAAGGAGAACAATATTCGTATTCGTCTACAATTCTTAATTAAGCCCGCAAACTCCGTCCGCCCCACCTCGAATCCACTCCTGAACTTGAGCGTGTGACGGGGGGTGGGGAGCGCGGAGTATCTAAAAGTGAAAGTAAACATCAGTCAGCAAGAAAATCCGTGTAGGGAGCTGTGTGTGGGGACGGTTACCTCACTCAGGGCACCTCAGAGGTGCCTAGCAGTTTTTGGGAACAACTCACGACGCAGGGAAAGAGCCCTAACCACGTGAGCGCGGGTGTGGGTGGGGGGTTTGGTTCCCGAATACAAATATATACAAGTATTTGTCCGAATACCATATTCGTAAAAACAGGTTATTTGTGCCTTTCCGAATACCGTATTTGTATTTGTCTCCACCCCTAATCTATATCAATAAGTCACGCAGCTGAGTGAAAAACTATTGACACAAATGGTGGTTTGGAATAAGTTATTGCACTTTTAAAAATCAGTAGTAGTATTAAGTACTATAAAGTAATATTGAGTAGTGAAAAGTAGTATTTACCAAACAGTAATATTGCACATGAAGACTATTGCACATAAGATATTGTAGGTAATTAAGTTATTTAGTGCCCATTTGGAAAACAGCTATGATTTTGCACATAATAATGTTTTAAGAACATTGCAAAGTGTGGCACAAAGACTGTTGCACATCATTGCAAAAATAATGCACATAATCTTCCACACAATGCTATTTTTTAAAAACCCATAATAAATATAGAGAAAGAAGCAGCAGATTATTGCACAGATTATCGTGTGGATGTGTGACTGAGGGAGGAGTTGTAGAGTCTGATGGCGTTCAGTCAAGAACATACTTCTCAGATCTTTCATCACGTGGTGGAGTGTCCATGATGGTCTTAAGTCTGAAGACAATTTTCTACGTTCAGCCACATTTTCCATGTTGTCCAGTTCCTCACCCACCACAGAGTCAGCTTTCCTGTTTTTTAATGCTCTTCATGGCTGCCACTTTCATGCTAATGCCCCAGCATAGAAAATAGCACTGGCCACAACTTACTCATAGCACATCCGCAGCATGGTGTTGCAGACTCTAAAAGATCGAAGTCTATGTAGGAAAAGGGCTCTTTAATAAGAGCATTGTCTGGGCTAGTAAATCTCCGATCTAAAAATAAGAAGAATCGATTAAAAAAGTAATGAAGCCTTATGATTTTGTGGCAGTGGCCTATGGGTAAAGCACTTGCCTGTGAACCTGAGGAGCACAAAGCTGCAGGTTCCAAAGGTGTAATGTTTTTCACTGGAATTCTGATGGATGGACAAATAACAGTTAAACATTGAATACTAATGGACATACAAAACAGGCTGTGAAGAAAACCATATTGTGGTCAATCTGGTTATAGAGCCATCTGTGAAGCTCAATCTGTGCTATAAATGCTCAGCTTTTTGGAGAGAATGGTAACATTAAAAAACATGATATTATTTGTGATAACGAAGTTCCTCTAATGCTCAATTGCTTAAGATTATTTTTTATTAAATTCCAAAATCCATGTCTGCCACATGCACCCCTTAATTTCTTTTTTCTGTTTTATCTCCATGTCTGATGACAGAACAGTGTGGATAATTATTAGTGAGAGATAAAACATCCAGTACATGCAGTGATGCACCAGTTTATATCTAATGCGTAGGCCACTTATTTGCTGTGTATTTTGTACTTAAAGTGTCTGACTAGGGGAGTCAATTATAGTGTTGTATAAACTGTACTTCCTTCAGTTCTTTCCTTGTCTTCATTAAAAAATATAGCGTCAATTTCTCTCCACAAAATCAGTATTGATGCAAAACATCAAAACATCAGTATCTTTTCTTTTGATTTTAGGATATTCTACTGAATGTGCCCTCATAAACTTCAGACAACCTACTGAGGCTGTGGTTCCTACTGAAGCCTGGATTTAGGAGAACACTGGAAGGTTTTTGGCTCCATACTGTCTGCACCTAAAGTCCCACTGGGAGAGTCAAGCTTAAGTTGAGGAGCAGTCTATCTCTTCAATCTGGCTGTAGAGCTCAGGAGAGAAAGAAAGTGGGGGAGTGATAGACGCACTGCCGTTTTGGTAAATTTGACACTTGCCTTAGATCCTGGACCTCATTTTTCTTGATGGACCAACCAGCCCCTCCGTCATCTTGGCTGGAAGTTGACGTGGACCTGGGCTTTGCCCTTTTTTTCCTCTTCCTGCTCTGCCTCTTCTTATTTGCCACAATTATCCGCTGCGCCCAAACAGTGATTGATCCTTATGGGGCCATTTCTACCTCCACCTATCAGGAGGAGCAGATAAATAACTGACGGTTGCTTCTGCCAATCCCACGACGTAATTACCCTGCTGGGATTAGGCCTGGATTTTGGTGAAGACCACTGCAACAGATGTGGAGGGACCACATTATGGAGATTACAGGCACAGTATTGAGAATGGAAGATGTTAAAGCCAATTTATGCACAAGAACTAATAGTGCTTTTTGTACAGGCTCCAAAATACACAGATATTGCCATAGTCTGTGAACACCTGTCATATTTTTAAGCTCATATTTTTAATGCTCCTTTTATTTGGAAAAAATATTAAAGCCATTGTCAAAGACCGTCATGTTTTGGTTGTTGTCATGTAAATCAAATTTCAAGTCTCCAGATATTCCATATCTCTTTGAACTGTTGTTAAGGAGTTTACCCCACTTTTACCAGCTCTACTTTTCTGGAAAGGCTTTACACTAGATGTTGGAATGTTAATGTGAGGGTTTGATTGCATTCGGGCCCCCGAGAGCATTAGAGAGGTCAGATACATTACAAACGCCACTAAAGCTGATCCCAGGAGTATGTTAAATAATAAATTCTGGATGTTCAATGAGATTTTCAAATTTTTAAATATAAATTTACCATTTAGATGTAAACAAAGTCAATCAGAGTGATTTGATTTAATCTAAAACAGACTATTCTTTTCAGTGGTGGTATTAGGAATTGCAATGTCCACAACACAAATATTATTATATTTGTTCAATTATTTGAAACCATCAGTGAACTTGCATGTATATGTAATTTTAATCACCGGAAAACTGGTAAATCGCAGGAATACTATGGAATCTATTTTGCCTTACAACAACCTGCCACTTCTACACCAAGCATGGATTTAAAAAAAAATTATGCCAAAACTTCGCCAAACCAGAGACACATTCGAAATATTTTATGGTAATTGTTTCTGTGAGGTAACTTTTAGAAGCATTAAACTCTTCACCCTGTTCACATCTCAATCATTCATTTGTGCAAAAATATTCTTGAATTTCTTTTAATCATTCCAAATACAAGGATTCTGATATACAACTCTTTTGCTCTGTAATTCACAGGAAGAGGAATTTAACCCTGTGCATTGTTGGCCCTTCTCCATTTTAGAAAGGTTACATATACCTGTTTCAACATCATATTATAATACAAGTCAATAGGTCATATTAATCCGTAAGAATGTTGTGTGTATCGTGTCGCTTTTCATGCTAATTTCAAATCTGCAAGTAGATTTTCTTCTTGCATGTCTTGTTTTTGTGATGAAGCTTCTTAATTTTTTCATACTATCTAATATTACAACCTAAGCACGTTACGCAACATAATGAAAGAATGTTATTTTTTTTATGTGAGCATCGGGATTGAGTGCGATTGATTTCAGGCGATTTTGAAAAGTAGCACTGCACAACTGAAAGAAGGAATATTTATAGCTCCACACATCATATCTGTTTTGTAGGATGAAGGTTTGACACAATATAACTTGTTACAAGCTCAGGAAGCTACCGTACAATGTTTCTGTACCGCTGTGTTCATATTTGGCTTCGTACTGAAAATATTGAAACACAGACACTTACGTTTTACATTGTAAATTAACATTATTTATAACTCTGTTAATGTGACTGGAAAAAACTGAATACAGATATAACATCAGCCTGAAACACTTAATTTATAAAAGAGTGTCTCAGTCTCTTAAGACTGATATCCAGACATGGTCATTAAATTATAAAAGAGTACATCACACGCATCTTACACATGCTATATTACTGTAGGCACAATGGGTAAAAAATAATACACAAAGTGTGTTATTGTTCACCCACTATTTACCGTGACACGTACATAAATGTGTAAAGATGTTGGCACAGCTAGGATTGCAATATCTGGACCCAGAATCACTGACTATTCAGAGACTTTTCCAAAAAGAATACTTCTCTAATATAATGATTAAACACATGTTTATTATGTAGTAATGTGCAAGAGATCCGGCTATTATTTTGGAATTCTATCAAAGATGTAATATTTTTTTTTAAATAATATGCTGTCTACTGCTATAATAAATCAGTAAATGCTGTAATTTTGGCATATTTTGTAAATATTTAAGTTTGTCTTTTTTGTGCTTACAATTTCTGATGTCTTTTACAAATTAATTATACTTGTTTTCATTGTTTCTATGTACTGTATTTTTTTCCTATATAAAGAGATAATATGGACAAAAGTACTGGGACATCTGACAATTACATCAGACACTTCAATATCATTGCAATTAAATATATAAACTTGAATATGGAGTGCAGCTATAACATTTTCCTGCCTTTCTGGAGGGCTTTACATAAGATTTTGTGTTTATGTGGGGAATTTATGGATTTCGTTGAGGTCAGAGCTCGGTGTGAACTAGTCAAGTTCTTTGTGCACAAGGACACTGTCATGCTGAAATAGAAAATCGCCATTCTTAGAACCCAGAAAGACAGGTGTGTTCCAATAATTTGTTCATATAGGGTAGATAAATAAGCAGTGAGGACTAGTAGTGTGGAGTTGACCTCACTATCATGGCATCTCTGTACCCCCCTAGGAGGAGTGAGGTCACGTGCTCCGCCAATATCACCCGCCGTTTCCTTTAGCACTTCCTTTCCGGCAGCGGCAGAGTCCTCGCCAACATGCCAGTGAGTACGAGAGACAAAAACACTCAAAATACGTGGCAATGCGGGGGATTTCACGCTCATAACTCGACGATATTCGCTGGCGAAGGTGTCAAGTTTGACTTGGGACGTATTTGTGGAACTTATTGGCTTTCGGAGTCCAAAAATATACCGTAGTTTTGTGCCTGGGCTAAACACTGAAGCCTTGCTCCTGCTAAGATGGCGGCCCACATATGAGAGGCCATGGGCGAGGAGGGCTTCCAGGGTTTTCTGTTGTGTGACGCATTCGTTAATTTAAACTAAACACTAGGACTGTGATAGATTCCAAAAATGCGATGTAGACGAATGTGAGCCCATAATGCTTGAGTAATTACCTCCTTAAATTTTTTCGAGGCATTTGTCAAATGTGCTAAATGTACAAGAATTGAGACACACCTCTTAATTGTTGGAATTCAGGTGGCCACTTCCAGTGAAGGACAATTTTAAGGCTTCGGCGTGCCAAAATATGTAACACTAAGTGGACACGGTTTGTGTAATAACCTTTTCTAATCCAACATAACTGCCCCAGTGCACGAGGTATCATGAAGACGTGGTTAGATGAGTTGGGTGTAAGAGCTTGATTGGCCTGACCTCAACCCCATCCAACATTAACTGGATCAGATAAGATGAACGGGCACACATTTCCCACAAAGTCCAAAATCTGTTGGAAATCCCACCAAGCTACAAGTGCAGTATAATGGATTTGCTTTGCTGTTTGGATTTGCTTTGTTTAATGCCTTCTCTCACATCTGCAGCTCGCAAAAGACTTGTTGCACCCGACCCCTGAAGAAGAGAAGAGGAGGCACAAGAAGAAGCGTCTCGTTCAGAGCCCTAATTCCTATTTCATGGATGTCAAGTGTCCAGGTATATTTTTTAAGAATGACACTTTAAGCATGATGGTGAATAACATGGATGCCTTTTGCAATATTGAGACATACCTCTTTTTCACATAGGATGCTACAAGATCACAACAGTTTTTAGCCATGCCCAGACAGTAGTGCTGTGCGTTGGCTGCTCGACTGTGTTGTGTCAACCCACTGGAGGCAAAGCACGTCTCACAGAAGGTGTGTTCCTCCTCATATGCTCAGATAAATGTGTGCATAATGTGTTCACAAACATTTAGTTTTTCTTGTCATCTTCATTCAGGCTATAGTGATTTGTTTGCAAATTTTGAGCCTTCTGGTAGTGTTACTTCATTGTCCTAGCACTAGAAAAATAGCATTGCCCTATAACATCTGCCCCTTCCTCTACTCTTCCAGAATTGGTCATTAATCTTAATCGTCTATGCACCAATGTGCCACATTAAGGAAGGGATTGTTATTTCTGATTCACACCGAATTAGGACAAAGGAAAGAATAATTATGAACTCTATAGGGACATGTACCATCTGTAGATTTAATAGAAAACATCTGCAAACTGAAGTGTATTTGAGGTATTATACATAGACCAAATTTATCTGTCATATGGTGTAGTAAAATCTTCAGGTGGAAATACGGGACACTCTTTCAGAGTGCTCTTTAGATGCCATAGTTTGACTCCATTTTTTTGGGAGTCATTTGGCTGTTGCTGTCGTTCTGCTGTGATATTTTAGAGATGTAAAAACTAAATTGATTTTTCCTTGGTTAACAATTTAGTAATTATTGACAATTTTTTAATAATTCAGGTTCTGGTTTGTAGTCCATAATTGCTATAATTTGTGAGATATGGTCCAAGTGCTTCATAAATAATCACTTAACATTATAACTGTACTCTCTTACATCATTTTAATGTGAGTGAATAAGTCTGAAGTGGTTCTCATGCTGATTAAGGGGAATTATGTGAACAGACGTTGGATAAATCTTTACTCCGAAAGAGCGACAGTGGACAGCTGTTTCCCCATGGCTGCTAATTGTAAGACAAGTGCAAATAGAAAGCTTTGAACCCATAGTTTGTTTCCACATGTAGGTCTACCAGTTTCAATGCAGATATGGGAGATTCATATGAGATACTTTTTACTAGTTTATTGTAGATGATTCTTATCTTGGTATGAATGAACAGAGTATTTTTGCATACTGGTGGATGATGGGTCAAAAGTTAAGGTCAATATTTTGTGTTTCTCAGGGTGTTCCTTCAGGAGGAAGCAGCATTAAGCTCTTTGCTAGATGTTCCTGTAAAGGTGAAGAGGGAGATGGGGTTGGACTTGGATCTAGTGAATTTGGCCTCTGGGCTTTGATCTCTGCTGATTCCACATGAAAGAAGGAACAGAATCTCCATCGCTTGCTTCATCACTTGAAAGGATGACTCTCCAACCCAGTCTCTTTCTTCTAATAAAAGATTTTGGCTAATATGTCACTTTTATGTGTTTTCTCTATACAAAATGTGAAGTATTCTAAATAGCTACCCTAACATTTTCATCTGTAGTGCTGTATAGTCATAAGGATTTTGTTCCTGAGGTCATAATGGCTTTTTAAAAATACAGATGTCTATCCTCACTTATATTTACAGGCAGCAAAATGCAAATAAAATATTGAGTCGAGGAAACGGGCATACTTGCTTCATAAGGATGCTCCGAGACCTGCTAAAATGAAAATTTACTGTGGAAATACTTAGCAGTTCTGTGTTGCTGTAAGTTTTTTGGCCCTTGAATAAATTTCACATCGAGTTATAATATTGGAGTCATATGTACTCCATCTTGAGCAGCAAGGCTATCAGTTGTTGCTGATGTGAAAAATAGCAGTAAAAGTGACGAGTTAAACTGAATAAAATGTGCAGTTTGTGCTCTAGCTTTGGTACTGTAACAGTTAACAGCTGTTCACACATTTGTATTTTTTGATTCACATTACAACAAAGTGGTAACATGTAAGTTGGAACAATAAACCTGAAAATCGGAAGCCAGCTTCAGTCCCCCAAGCACCCCGGACTTGAAAAGCCATCATGTATGGCCCAGTGAGCACACCGTAGCTTCACTGCAGGTAGTTTGTCACATTTCCTCTGGGGAAACTCGGTCAGGTGCATGGGAGCAAATGGACCTTAACACGACCACAAGTGAACTAGATTCCCAGCAGATCGAAACATATCAGTGTGCTCCGTGTTCTGATCCCTCCATCTGTAGTGCAAATCTGTGGGCACAGCACAAAGAACAAGGACTGCCATTGTAATGAGGCTGCTGGTACTGTCACCGTCAGCTGTGGGGCCCTGAAGTCATCACTATCAAAGATGCAAACCGCTGCGACCGGTTCGTATATCGCCATAAGATCATTTTCTAAACTGTTGTGTCCTCACTCTTCTTCCAGAGGTGGCTAGTACTACAATGATGTGGAAATTTATACTACACTGTTGCTGAATCTTCAATTCAGAGCTGTCTTTTTAAAAGCCCCAAACAGAGACTTAACTGTTCATTTTAGCAAAATATAGTTAAAATGTTACGTGTTAATTCCCTAACACATCTACAGAAATGACCATACAACAAACAAGATAAAACTATGCTATAAGAAACGTTTCATTGTTTACCTGTGTCTTCAGTCAATGATCCGCTCGCCTCTTTTCTGATAAGTTTTCGGGTTTTAGTCGTTCGTTCATCACCTGACAGCCCAATTAGCTAACCGATGCAGACTGAGCCGGAAAGAGAATTTATTAGTAAATCTCTCGAGTCGTTCGTTCTTTTGTCACATGACCGCCTGGCACAACCAGCTCGGTATTGAAAAAACACGAAGACTCGAAACAGCTGAATCAATAATTCCAATACAGAAACTTATAGGATGTTGCGCAAACGCGCATCCGCGACTGAACGTTTCATTCGTACGAGACGACTCGTTCTTCCACAGTCACATTAAAGATTCGTTCAAAATGAACGAATCGATCAAGAACGACCCAACACTATATGAGACAACTTAAATGAGGTAAGTGTTTTTCCCCACTACTTCATATGGTCTTAGGCTGCTCACTCTACCAAAAAAATGACATGGTTTGCTGCTGTAATGCATCTCCAATCACTATGAAACACAATGTACTTAAAATATTTTTTATTCTACCTTAATTTATGCACCAAACACCTTAATTTGAATTAAGTGCCCATTAATTTGTAAACTGTTCCCTTAATTT
>JBBKCR010000134.1:3922220-3936408 GCA_037577295.1 Ladigesia roloffi | reverse complement strand
CTTACTTTACTGGAAATTAAGGTAAAAATTAAGGTTATATTAAGGGGTAAAATTAAGGGGTTTGGTTTCGTAGTGAATTCAACCGGTCTCGCTTGTTCAGCTTAAGTGACCCCACTTGTGACTTTGAGTTTCAGTTTTAGGCAAAGTCATATAAAAATGTTTAAATACACAAAATGGCATTAAAACAGATCTGATCATCCAAACCACTAATTCTATATCCGTCACTGATTGAACCAGTTAGTTCAGTTATAAATCATAATGGCATGATGGGTCTCTTTTTCTTGTGCTTTTCTTTTGAATCAAACAGAAAGAAAGAGAAGTGGCCCAGGGGATTGGTTGTTGTATGCAAACTGATTTACATATTACGACAACAAGTTTCAGTCTGGATGCATGTGGCTCATTTCAGATCATGGTATTTTCCACACACTAGACACATGAAGCGACCAGGCCAAACAAGATCAATGTGAGTCATCGCCATTCAACCAGAGGATACGTGTCCCCTTCACATTTCATAAATATTCGTTTGGACCCCCCACATTTAAGATGAGTTAACCAGTGCTATTGAATCTCGAACCTTTGGTGAAAAAATCCACTCCACTTAACCGATAGAAGATCACACACTGGAAATCCGAGCAGCCTGTCTGTGCACTGACGAGTCACTTCACTTTTATGTTGTGAGTTGGAGGAAAACCCAGATTTCCACTGGTGTGTGTTCTTCTATCTATTAAGTGGAGTGGATTCTTTTACAAAATATTTAAGATTTAACAGGGTTTCCCACACACCCCCCATAAAAGGACGAGAAATTACACGCATGCAGCAACTTTGCCGCCACCCAAACCCCGCCCCACGCGCCCGCCTCACTTAAAAATTCTTCTGAGACCCCTGAAAAAATCTCTAGAAAAGTTACTGGTCTCCAGTGTTCTGAGCCTGATAGCCTATTTAAGACCAGCCACCTGTTTCAATACTGATTGTAACACCCTTTCATCCTTGCCTCCATATTTCCAAACTGTGAAATCCCTTATGACATCTTAAGGGCCATTTCATTACTTTTCGTAGCTCAAGTGAAACTTAAGTTTGAGTAGACGCGGCTGCTTAAGTTTTTCAGCATTATTTGTTCTTTCAAATAGCCCCAAAATGTGAAGTTCTAATAATTTGGCCCAGTGTTTTGAAGATGTTTAAACTACTCTTATCTGTCAAAAACATCTCCAAATCACAGACCCATGAAATAATTTGATCAGTCAGTAGCATAAATGATGCAGTGCTTCTTGTCTGCTCTGGGTGTTGCATGTTTAGTTCATCCTTCTTATTTGTTGCTAGAAATTGTGGATATTTTATTTGTCAGAATTGTCAGTTTCTTTATGTTGGTGAAGGATTTGGATGTGGAGGGTCGCATCTGGAAACAGAGCTAGATGAGTCAGGCTCATCGCTAGCAACTCTTTCCTATAGAGGGATATAGGACAACCCTCAGCTCCAGCTGTGGAGCCCCTCCATCAGGCGACTGGGTGGTGGCCTGGGAAAATCCTATTCATGTGTCAGAAAGGCGAAGCAGCTGCTGAGAAGCCTTTTAAAATTGCTCTGCTCAGAGTGAATTCCATTTTTGGCAAATTAAATCTTTTAGGAGCCCCAAGACCAGGTAGTGTAAGCTGTATATTGGGAACAGCGATATTATAGGCAACCTGAAGCTGTTATCTAGACAGGTGTGATAGGATGGTGATTCATGAAGGGGCTAATGATATTTGTTTGTGGCAGTCAGAGGTTATTAAGACTTGTTAAAGAGGCATGTATATTAGACCAGATAATATCTGATGTCATTATATGCTCTGCCCCCATTCCTATTTAGCCCTGATGCATACAGCAGGCTTTGGGAGCCCAACTGCAGGATGTCCAAGTGGTGCTCTGATAACAATCTACTACAATGATTTGGAAACGGGTACTGTACTGTTGCACAAAAAAACCTCACTTTAGAGCTGTGCCTTTTTAAAATCCCAAACAGAAAAGAACAGTGCCTCATTAAACTCACATTCTGAGAAACATAACATTTAATTAAAATAACCCTGGTGTGGTAAAGTTTTTGTTTTTTCACAACCTCAGTGTGGTGTTGTATCATTCAATGTGACCCCAATTCAACCCATAACATCTAAAGGTATGTTTTTTTGTTTCATTGACAGTTGGACAATTAATTTCGGGATGGTGTGCTGCTCTCATTTCTTGCAGCAGAGCTTATAGCCTGTTAGCTGGTCCAGCAAAGATAGTTGCTTGTGAGAAACCAGCACCGAGGCCAAGCAGCAGGCAGACTGGTTAATCAGACCATCTGCTAGCGGCTAGATTCACCACTTAGGCTCTACTCTAATGTGACCATGTGTGTCGGCAGCACTAATTGGAAAAACATTCAAAAATAGAGCATTCAGCAAATGGCAATTAACCAAAATGGCATTTTATGCAGTATAGCTGTGGCCGGTCATTGAGTGTCTCTCATTGAATCTAACAAAAATAATCCCTGGTTTCCATGTGGTACAATTTGTAAACGAACAAGGAACCAGGACTTCAGATACCTGCGAGTTAATTTGTGATGTTTTTATGGACTTTTTTTAAACGGTATAACTGAAGCCAGTAGACAAAAAATACAAACAAGGCTCCACCATGTTTGCTGCCTTAATCAGGCTACTTTTATCAAGAATATTTTTCTCCCTTAGTACACTCAGAAAAATGATTCATGGCATAGTTTATTTTTAGGTGTTTGCATCTATTTGATTTTATTAAAAACATTACATCTTTAGAATGTATTTATTCAAATTACTTAAAATCAGCATAAATCTGCTCATTGTGAAAACAATGATCAGTTAAAACATGTGAGGTTTGGATCAAACAAGATTCATTTAGTTAAAATTAATCAATTAATTAATATTTTACATCAAGTCTGTTTAAAGATTTATGATAAATATATAAATCTGCCAGTTCACTTAAATTACATTGGGTGTATTGGTATTATTACATAAATCTCATTCGTATACATGTGAGTGACAAATATGCAGCACATAACGTTCATTACTGTTAAATCTAAGTAATTCAAATGGATGGAAAATTTATATGCGAAATAAATACATAAATCCTTGGAATTGGGCCAAATATTTCTGTGAGTGTATTGGTTAATTGCTGTAAGCCTTTATACAAGTAGTTGTTAAGGATCTGGTAAATAAACCAAATCTTTAACTCTCAAATTACAGATCTAGCTCTAAACAAGCTTGTTGTTCCGGTTGCTGTGGACTGGAGACTCTGAAACTGCTCCTCTCCTAGACTCCAACAAAAAAGTACCACTACTGATTCTTAGTAGGGCCCCAGTAAGTTTGAGGTTCACAACTACCTACAACCTCAGAGGCCCTCCCCCGACCAGGGGCCCTGGTAATTTAGTCCCACTCTGTTAGCCACTGACTGCTAGCTGTTCAGCCGTGATCAAGTCTGTACACGAAGGCCTTCTACTCTTAGTTTTCTCCAAAGGGACTTTTATTCCCTCACTGTATCATGTCGACCAGAGGAGGCTTGCTTCATCCAGAAGTTTCTTCCTCCAGCTGTGAGGAGCTTTTCCTCTCATATGTTGCCTTTGGTTTGCTCTCTAGGGACTCAGACCTGGATTCTGTAAAGCTGCTTTGTGCTTCGTTTGTAAAAAACGATATATAAATAAAATTGAACAAAATCAGATATAAGCCCTCAGAGGACATAAGTGTCAATATCAGCAGTAGAACCTGTCCAGAAATCCAAGTGACCTTACCTTAAAACTAAATACTGGTGGATAAAGCCATTTTAATACTTAATATTTAAAAACCAGATCATTGGCTAGATTAGGCAGCAAAGTATTCCATATGCTGTAGAGCATTGCTGGTGAAATAATGCATATCTATGTGATAGGAGAAGGAGTTAATTATCTTATTCCAACTTTATGATATAGTAATAATAAAAACATTTATTTATAGAGCCCCTTTAAAGGTACTCAAAGATGATTTACGTAGAAGAAAACATATCAAACATTCACATAAATAAACTAAAATTTACATTAAAAATAAGATATAATCAAACATATAACTAAAAAGTTAGATTAGATAACCATTCCTACATCCTATGTTCTTTTTATTTACACGGGATGTCACCAGTGGGGCTCTGTATTATGTTATATATATTAGGGGTGGAGGCAAATACAAATACGGTATTCGGAAAGGCACAAATAACGTGTTTTTTACGAATACCGTATTCGGACAAATACTTAAAAAAATATTTGTATTCGGGAACCCCCCCGAGTCGACTGCTAAGAACCTCTGAGGTACCCTGAGTAAAAACCACACACCGCTCCCCACACACTGCTCGCCGTCCCCACACACTGCTCCTTGGTACACTCCTCACACACCGCTTTCTACACACTGCTCCCCGAGACGTCTCCAAACACTTCTCCACAGGGGTGCAGAATTCATGGCTGCCCGCTGCTTCACTTAAATGCAGAGGAGGAATTTCATGCTGTTCTCACTGTGTGCAGTGTTGTGTTCACGTGTGACCGATTGATCACTTTTATTTTTAGATATTCCGTCTCCCCCCAAACCCGTCACACGCTCAAGTTCAGGAGATTCTGACATTGTTTGAGCGCTATATTATGAATTTTACCAAAATACATATACGAATAATTTTCTCATTTAACAAATACAAATACAGATACAAATAGCGGCCGCTCTGCAAACCCCTAATATATATGATATGACGTTCTCATTCTACTAATGTACTAGCAGTAGTACGTTTAAAAATTGCTGGAGAACCTTTCCATTAGATCCATGATTTTGATTGAATTCAATCACTGTTTCAGAAACTGGGTGCATGGTGAGTGCATAGTGCACTAACATAAATGCCCTGTGTACAATTCTGTCTCCCTAAGCTCTCTCAAAATCACATTAGCGCTGCTAAGACGCTTCAGCTTAACTCGACAGACTTCTGCACTGATTATCATTGGCCTCACTGAATTAAATCATCTGATGGTTTTGACCTTTCATATTTTGTTCAAGTCTTTTTGCTTATTATTTAAGCTGGGAAAATTTTTTTTTTTCTCATTTCGTTTCCCAAGATATGTTTATGCAACTGTTTGCTTTTATAGTGGTATCACTGCTATCAGGTGAGGTCTAGAGCTGTCTGTAGAGAGTTCCTGTCCATTTTAGCTCTTTATGTTACAAAGCTGGGCGCATGTTTTATATGTGCTTATTTCATCATGCTGCCCCAGACTGAGTTTTATCTGATCGAGGTGATTTGGATGGTTCCAGGGTTCCATCATGTCTGTTGAATCAGTCACACACGGATTTGGGCCTGTGTACATTCACTCCAGTCTGGGGAACAGGCCGGTGCAGACTGGCTGAGAAACCAAGTGCACACCCCAAGAGACAGATTCAGATCTCTGTTGGAAAACATTATTTTAATTTAACATAAGAGAAATGCAAAAATATAGAAGCATAAACAAAACCACATACCTGAACTCATTCTGTCTTTTTCTCACTCTTTCTTTCTCTCTCTGTTTCTCTCTGTCTCTCTCTCTTTCTCTCTCTCCTTCCTCTCCGACCCCTAGGAGATTTCAGTATTTTTGTAGGTGTTGTGGCTCCTCCCCTAATATCTTTCGGGTGCACATTGTTAGAATTACACTGTTCTGAAGGGTGGCAGTGTGTGTGTGTGTGTGTTGTGTTCTGCCTGGACGTGAAGCTTAGTAGAAGACTGGCTTAAAATTGAGTTTATGTCATTCACTCCCAGTCTTTTTTCTTAGAAACTGCTGATGCTCTGCTGATGCACTGTTTGTGTTTGTCATCCTGCAGCCCTTCATCAGTGCCAGTTTCTGACCAAAGATCTGCTCTCGGGAACACTGGGTTGCTGGGATACCCAGCAGTGACACACACCACCATGCCACCTCCATGTCAGTGTTGCTGCTGTATTAAGAAGTGTGCTCCGCCCAAAATAATATCTGATCAGTGGTGGTGAACCCGAGCAGCACGGAGCAAAGGGAGCTTACACTTCATGTCAACAGATTGGCTACAGTCAGTAACTGTACACTGACATTGTGGATCTGTAGGGTAGGAGAAGATCAGAAAGTGTTAGTGAGGGAAGGTATGTCTTTTTAAAGTGTGGTTAACTTTACTCTGCCTGCTCCATTCAGAAATATTATAAGACCTGCAGTTACCAAAATTACCACTAAGTGTCGCCAAAGACAACATTATAGCTGCAATTCTTCTTACTCTTAGAATGTGCACATTGTAAATTTGTGAACAAAACATAAAACCATAATCTTTACACTGTATCCAGATCAGTATTGTCCTTAAAGAGTCTCCATTTGCTCTGATGTTTGAGTGAAATGCTTCTGTCATATGCAAATGAATGAAGTAGCTCAGATTTACCCTGGCAGCCGCAAGAGAGAGTTTAGTAAAGCCAGCAGATGATAGCAACACACTTAACTGAGCAGAATTTCAGTTCAGTATTGAAGGCCCTGACAGTAGAGCACATTGTTGGAATATTTTTGTAAAAAAAATAAGTAGAGAAACACACAGAGGAGCCAATTCCTTTGGTACATCCACTCTGTATTTAATCAGCTTCTTTGACCAAATACACTTGGTAGTTTACAGTTACACACCGTAGTTCATCTGTTTCTCATTTGTCAGCCCACTCATCAGTGGCTAGGACCCCCACAGGACCACCAGTAAGTGAGTAAGTCCTGTGTGAGGTTAATTATAAGAGGGGTCACTGTCTGATAAATTAATGGCGTCTTGATTGACTCAGTACGGTTCTTTTAAATGGATAAGCTAAGAATCTAAATGTGAAAGTATATGGATAAAAAAACAAGATTAATGAAAAGAAGGTATAAAACAAATCACTTACAAATGTATTTTAACCACAATGTAGACAATAGCTCATTTCAGCCTGAAGCCTTTAATAATCCATCCATCCATCCATCCATCCATCCATCCATTTATCCATCTGTCTATATATAGAACTGTGCACATGTCTAAGGCTCCAATGAAAATGGTTTAAATCTGTTTCTATTTGCAGTGGGTTTCTTTCTGCCAGCATAAACTCCAGAATAAACTCCAATTAACAAGAAAGCAGTTAAAAGTATCAAGATTTCCTTTTTTTCTAAAAAAAAATAAGAGCTGGTTAGAATTTTGTGAGCTGGTTAGAAGAACACATGTTTGTTTTCAGATTTCTGCTCGTTACCTCCAGTCTTTGTGTTGATTTAAAAAATTCCATATTAAGTACAACCAGCCAATCCAGGTATTTGATTGTAGCTCAAATTACTATCAGACTTCCATGAAGAACGAGGTCTGGAAATAATCAGTAGAACACTTTGCCACACTTAAAACTGCTCTTTACTGTAATAAAGTTAATTTTATTTATTGTAATATTAATATTTTAACAGAACTTAAGACTACTGTCCAGTACTATACAGGTTTTAAGTGTAATTTTCTCAGGTGCCTATACAGTACTGGATATGTGTGGACTATTTTGAATTTGTATGGAGGGTCACTTTCAGAGTATTTACTGTGTTTCTCTGTTGTAACAGCATGCGAGCCCCTTCAGGTGGAGGCTGCACTGTAGCCTGGCTGACTCTCTATGAGTTGTTCCCTGGCTTTAGTAAAGTTTAATATTTCAGTTTTGAAGAGGGTGATTAAAATTCTTTAGGTGTGTTTTGTGCGATATATACACTCTCACTCAAATACACGGAGCCAAGATAATTATATTCAGGGTCTCCGGTGTGAATGAGAATAACGTTGCTATGGCAATATGAGAAGGTGACCAAAACTGCTACAAAAAACCTGTGTTAAATTTTACCCCAAGTCTGAGGATACTATAAATTACTCAGGGTATAAACTTGATGAACTGAGTTTCCCGAGCCTGGAAAAGAAAAGCACCTAAGGTGCCTACAGTGACAAATGCGGCTGGGATTTCCCTGAATGTCTGCAATAGATCAGCCTTTGTGATTTTTAGAATGGATTCGGAAAATATTACACCAGCGTAACCAATTTGCACAAAATGTGGCTTGACAGCTAATGCATCCAACAGTTTTAATGTAAACATGTGAGGTGACTCGCGATGGATCTGAATACAGAGCATTTGGCCAATGAAGCTCCCATCTAATGCTGTTTGCTGCTCAAGTCTTGGCATACCCTGCCGGCCAGAACCACTTCAGTGGCCTCATTAATTGAAACAGAAAGAACGAGCTATTAAAGAATTAGCAGTTAGTATGCTGACGAGACTGTGCTCTCAAAATACATTTACAGATTCATTTTTCAACCACTATTGTAGTTTCTTTTGACAACGTATTCTATGATATTGAGTGTATTAATCACCATGTGGCAGTCAAAGACTCGTTTATTTGAGACGCCTGAATCTGAGATACATCAAACCATGGGCGCCGGTTCCATGATAGCTGCACTTTTCGGAAAAACGTTTGTTTCATCCTCCCCTACTTTTTTCTTCACAGACTAAAGACGAGGTGTAGAGCCCTGTAACACCCCCGCACACACACACACACATTAAACATGCGCCCATGCATCAAATATAAATAATGTATTATTATTTATTTACCCATTTATAACTGCTATTCATTTCGTTAATCTAATATATTGGAAAAAAGAAGAATATTTTAAAACAGCGAAGAGCTCAGCATAGGATGTCTTGAAAAGGCATTTCGAGCATCTCTTCATAAAGGCCGTTTCCTGTCAAAGAAATAGAAAAGTCAGCTTTTAGAGTACACTCTATATTTGACCACTTTTTTCAGTGTTCTAGTGCATGCTTTAGTCATTAGTAGATGTTTGGTTACTGCAGTCTGTAGTCCTCTGACTGACATCATGACTAATATAAGTGCAGTGTTTGCTTTATGTAACATTATATAATGGCGGTGTGATTGATAAACAGCACTGATTTTTACAGGACATGATTAAAACATGTGGTCCAGGAAGCCAGGTTAATTCATTATGCTGGTAAATATACTGTACAATCAAATGAACAACACTAAACTTTCAAACCTGGAGTAAAATCCTGGAGAAACTGATATGAGGACATTTTCCAAAATGTATGAATTTATGTATGTATGTATGGTATCAGGTCTACTGCCTTATTATTCACTTTGTATCGGATCATGAAAAGAGAAAAAAGAAAAGTATCACTCGGTTCATCACACAGTTATGTATGGTTTCCAGATTATCGTCTTCAACAGGATTCACATTCTTCAAAACTGTGCCAAAATTTTATTCAGCCCAAACAAAAGCAAGCATGGGACAAGCTGGGTTGACAAGTAAAAAATAAAAGAAAAAATAATCTCGCAAATCAGACAAATCAGAAAAAAATGTTCGAAAAAGTGCTGGGAGTGGGAATCCGTGCTGTTATGAAAAAGGCAAGGGCTGCTTATCCTAATGAAATTCACAGAAAAGCTTGCATTACACTTTAAAACCAGTCACTTGTGTTTGTTGAAGTATTTCGAATGATGACTGTTGCTATATGTTGCACCGTGGTCCATGGAGAAGGGTTGTCTCTTCTCACTATATACAAGTTCACATGACAAAAATACAACCTCGAAACTTGAACCATGAAGCAATTTGGCACTGATTTCAGTGTGTGTGATTATCAGGCCAGTATTAGTAGGCAGATGGATCTGATCCCAAAGAGAGTGGAAAGGAAAAGTGGTTTCTGGTCTAATATATGTGTTTTAGTGTAAATTGAGGTAAAATATGCCAAGAGTGCTTCAATGAATTAAAGGGTGGTCACATGTTTTCTTTCTGTGTGCGGAATGTAGGTGTTTTCTAACTGTAAGAGATTTAAATTTTAAGATCCTCATGTGTTTTATGGCCTGAATAATTGTTTTATTCATTTAAAATGGATAACTCATCTGTTTAAACAGCTTGTTTTACTGCACACCTATTATGTAATATTAAGTCATTTTGCTACTTCAACATTTGACACTTAGGAACGCAATTCTGAATATTGAGGCAATCCTGGTAATTAGTGGCTGTCACCGAGAAAAAGATGGAGCACCCTCGCCTTCCTCATTATACATCACTACCTGTGTGCTGCACAGCTGCATTTTTCATTTTCAGTTCTATTCTCCGGTTCTTCTCTTAAAGCAATGAAGTGTGAAAGCCCCCATCCGGGAGAACTCCTGGGATGCCTGACCCTGCTACACATACAAGTTTGTGCACATACACACACACACACACATTTACACTGCCCCCCACCCATGGAGGCTTTGGAAGGGCAGCTGAAGTAATAGGGTAATCTATTACACAGTCTCTTCCTCTGTACCTCCCTGACGCACTTTCTCTTGCTCTCTCTCACCCTTCCTCTCTCCCTCTCTCTCTCCCTCCTTCTCATTCCTTCGCTCCTGTCTCAGCACTTCGTGCGGATGAATGAGGAGAAGAGTTTAACTAAGCACATTGGCTCAGGGTGCCTGCAGCTCCCAGCACTTTGTCAATTAAAGTCCCTCAACATACAATCATCGCTTTAAACGCATGCTCTCTTTACACACGGAGAATGCATTTCTTCTGTGACAATGCAGTCACTCACTGTGACATAATCCTTACAAACCAACAAGCCAAAACCTCATAAGTATCTGCCTAATATGCTGTTGGTTCCTCTTATGCTGTCAAAAGAGTTCTAACCCTCTGCAAGACCTTTGAAGGTGCCCTCTGGTGTCTGAAATCACAATCCTTTAAATCCTGTAAGTTGGGATGTGGAGCTGCCATGAATCAGATTTGAATCAGCACACCTTTTCCCCAGGTACAGTACTAGTCCAAACTTTGGATACGCCTTCCCAATCAATGTTTTCTTTTGTTTTTGTTACTGGCTAAATTGTAGATTAGTATAGAAAACATCACCTATTGCTCTGATGACAGATTTGATCACTCTTGGCATTTGTTCAATCAGATTCTTGAGGTATTGACCTGGAATGGTATTTAATTAACAGGTGTTCCTCGTCAAGAGTTCATTAGTGGAATTTCTTGCCTTCTTAATATGTTTGGGATCATCAGTTGTGATGGTCGGTTTGGTACACAGTTAGTGATCCTGTTTCACTAAGGTTGCACTCCACATTATGGCAAGAACCACTTAATTAAATAAAAAGAAACAACAGTTTTCTTGTGTTCCTTGTTTTAAATATGAAAGAGGGTATATTATGCAAAACTCTCACATAAAAAGATCTCACCAACTCTATGCTTGGCAGTTCCATTCCCTTTCAAAATGAGCCCTTATTCTGATATTTGCATAGAACTGCCCCTCATGTATCGATTCCCCACCCACTAAATTAATTACAGATCTGCTGGTTTTACAAGCATGCATAAGACGGCAAGCACTCTGGCTACAGGCAAAGGCAAGTCACAGAGGAAGTGTTTGTGCTGTGGCTGCAAAGAACAGCACAAATCACTACACTTTCTCCCAGTCAAAGAAAACCTGAGCACTGTGTGGCACCATTTCATTTTCGATGGCCATGTCCCAGCAACAACCGGTTTCGTTCCACCTTAAATACTGCTATTCAGGCTGCAAAATCACTATTTCATCTATATAGTGTATAGAGGTTTATATTCAGAATTATGTCTTTTTACATGGGTTGTTTCAGATATGAATGTAGAGAAACAAAAACTTTTTAAGTCTTTACATTGCTATGATCTATTTCCAAAAAAAAGGCAACATAATTCTGAATGTAAACCTAAGTAAAGTTTCGCCTCCACAGGTGAAATAGAGACATTGCAGCCTGGATAGCATTACTGAAGGTGGAATGAAAAAATTGAACTAACTAAGTCAGCAGATGAGAGAGATGTAAATACATTTAAATAATGGCTTTTTGTTTTTATTGCAGTTAGAGCACTGAAATGGCTCTTTTTGAAAGGGAGTGAAACTGTCAAGAATAGAACTGGTGAGATCTCTGTATTTGAGAGTGATTCTGTGTAAATATCTTAATGAATATGTTTTGTATAGCCTGTAGACCTATTATGACTAAAGTGTGTTTGGCTTAATAAGTCCCCTTTAATCTCCAAACTTTTGACTGGCTTTGTACTTTTGACAAACTTTTCACTGGCTTTGATGTCTTGATGTAAAAAATAAAAAACAGAAAACATTAGACCTGACAAATGTTTGTCCATTTCTCAAAAGCTTCTACACAGCCCCAGACTCAGCAGTGTTATACACAGTGTGTGCCTACCCAGCATTTAAAAATGTCTTCTGCCTCTGTTGCCCTTCTGTCAGACCTGATGCGACAGCCTCTGTTTCCCTTTCCAAATCAATGAGCCATCCAATACCCTGTAGGTGGTTCTTCATGGTTTGTCCCACCTCATACCACTCAACACTACTGACTGGGAGCACTCTTTATGATTTGCTCTTTCAGAAATAATCCAACATAGTCACCCTGCCAAGAGACAGTTTGGCCTTTATGCCTGTCCGTTTCTCCACATATAACACATGAACAATGAAAATGTTCAGCTACAGCAATGTTCTACAGACCTTTACATGTACAGTACATTCTGCACAGCCTACATTCATTAAAACCTTTTATTTTAAGATGTAAAGGTGTTTGATAGGAACGAATTATGAAGCAAAAAGAGGGCAGATGGTGGCCTAGTGCATTCGCCCTGCAATTAGGAAGTTGTGGGTTCGAGTCCCAAGACCTCTAGGCACCTCTTAGGTACCCTGAGTGTGGTACCATCCCCACACACTGCTCCCCGGGCGTCGTGTTCATGGCTGCACACTGCTTCACTTGGTGAATGGGTGAACCGTAGAGCAGCGGTCCCCAACCTTTTTATCTACGCGGACCAGTCAATGCTTGACAATTTTACCGTGGTGTGTGTGATTGTTGATACATAGATCAGTGGTCCCCAAACTTTATTTTATCACGACCCGGTTTAATATAAGAAATCTGGTCATTTTTTCAATATAAAACATTGTTTAGACTCTGATAGCAAATAAAAAGGAAATACTGTAATTTATCCGTGCAGCTCGCGGACCGGTACCATGTGACCCACGACCCTGCAAAGCTGGAGGTGTGAAGAACCACACTGCCCACTGTGCCACCTTAAGTAATTAACTTAAACCGTGTCCTTTAAAGAGACCCCATCAGTCAATACTACAATAGAACATAATAAGAAAACACACATCTGATCTTTAGAAAATTCAGATGAACATGGGACTGAAAATCACACTGGGAAAATAAACCCCATCGAAAGCAATAAATAGAAGAATTTTCCTAAAAATCCATAACAATATGTGTGATACAACCTGGCGTACTTGACAACTGATAACATTCGTTTGACATTTTTTTAAATTAATAATAATTTATGGCATTGATGTGCTTGTGGGGATGGTTCTTCTTTTATTATCCATAAAACGATTTATGAATTCTTAGACTTTGATTCTTTGCTGTAAATTGTCTTTCATTTTCTAGGTTAAAAATGTAATCTTAAATCTGTCAGATCTTTTGGTAACAGTCAATGTTCTTAATCCTTTTGTTAGAAACTAGAGTTATTCCATGGCATTGCATGATATGAAATACACCTTTAACTTATAAGATCAAATTATGCTAGTATACGAAGTCCTTGTGTATGTGAGATACTTAAAAACTACCTGACAAGACACGGAAAAAATAAGAGACAATTTACACTTTTTTCTGATCACTGTTTATCCAATTTGCAGCAGTGTGTGTGTGTGTGTGTGTGTGTGTGTGTGCGTGGGTGTGTGTAAAACACACAGGATGCTTTTCTTTGATGAACTATTGCAGTGCGTGTGTGTAAAAATAAGAAATGCCTCCACATGTGTCATAAGTGCAGTTGTGTTTGTAGAGCAGCTTTTCTTTCTTCCAGCAGCTTCACTCCTGATTCAGTTTCTAATGGGATTAAACACACATGCACAAACTAGGCTCTTAAAGCGATAGTTCACCCAAAAATGAAAATTTGATGTTTATTTGCTTACCCCCAGGACATCCAAATCGAATGTGACTTTTCTTTCTCAGCAGAACACAAACGCAGATTATTAGCTTTAGCTGTAGCAGTCTGGTAGTAATTTAATGGAAGTGGATGGGCGTCAGACCTTTCTAAGTAAAAAAAAACATGCATAGACAAGTCCAGATTACACCCTGTGGCTCGTGACGACACATTGATGTCTTAAGACACGAAACGATCATTTTTTGTGAGAAACTGAACAG
>JBBKCR010000134.1:3862929-3873862 GCA_037577295.1 Ladigesia roloffi | reverse complement strand
ACTCACACACACACTCACACATACAATCACATACACGCACACATACCCTCACACATACACTCACACAGACACTCACACACGCACGCACTCACACACTCACACACTCACACACTCACACACTCACACACTCACACACTCACACACTCACACTATATCAACTACATGAATCTCAGAATATACGAATAAATACAGCAACAGTGTAAACCATTTCCTTTCTTCACCACTGCACTTCTCCTAAACTGAGCTTAGTTTCTGTTTCTCTAACTTTTCTGTCTATGTTTGCACTTTCTGTTCCACCACTACTTCAGCATCTCTCTCCCACCTCTCTCCAAGTACTCCTCCAGTCCTCTCCTGCGGGCGTCTAGCTGTTGCTCCGACAGGGAGAAAGGCCATTTCCCAGGCAGCTTGGGGAAGGAGTAGGTAGCATACTCCCTTTTCAGGTTCTGGTGAAGAATGGCAAACTCTCTGTAGCGCTTTGAGCACAGCTGCCTGCCAGACATGTAGATGTTGTACACCTGACAGACATAGAAGGGGAGGGAGAATGGTCATAGACTACATCTAACAAGTGTCAGCAGATGCATACTGATCAATCATTCTGGTCTCAATCTATCGTTGGCTTTTTCATAATTTTGTCAAATGTGGTGTTGACTTTTATCTGACAATGACAGAAATATTCGCTCTGATTTTAAATTCTGGCTTCTGCATCATCAGTCTTGCATACAAGTCACTGTTAAAAAGTTTTAAAATATGACACACACCGTTTCTGGGGAAATGTACAACATTCAACATAAATGGATATACATGACGATTACAAATGTACAAAAAAAGGGACTTAATCTCACTGAAGACCTACTCAGACGTTCTGCTGGTGGCTCATAAATGCAGACAATTCATTGTGCTATTGATCATGGGAAAGCGTCTCTCCTGCCTGCCTCCTCACTACTATCATCAATCAGCGATGGCCAGGAGGTGCAATCCGATAATGGACCCACAGACCTAAAACTTTTACGCATTGTTTCAGTGAAGTTAACCTCAGGTATTACTCCAAGTGCCCCATTAAACAGAGTGGCTTGTAAGTAGCATCTCCCTCACACTCAAATGGGGGAGTCTAAACTAGGCTCCAAGACCTATGAATTACGTTATGGAGTTAGAAGGGCTGCTGCAAAAGATAATCCTGTTTATTTACTGGCCAAGTTCTCTATTAGACTGAACTATACATCTACATCATTAATGAGCAGGTAGGTCATTGCATTTTATTATTTTAGAGTTTGTATTGAAGCTGGACACAAACTAATTGCTAAATAAAGCCCAAAACTCCTGCACTCCGACTACTGCAAGTACCTACAAACAGCGCAGGATCTGCACATTTGGGCATAAATAAAACTATCAATATAAACGTCATGTTGCAACTCCTTTACCACAAATCGTTCCCCGTGCTGCTCCACATGTTTGTAGGTGGGGATGGAGATGGGCACTGCTTGCTTGTCACTGTAGTCATAATTGGGTGGGGCAGAGCCGTCCTCTCCCGGGTCCAGACCGTCCACTTCCTGCGGCGGCACAGACAGTACAGCCAGCACTAGCTCCTTCTCTCCCGCCCGGATCAGATCCACCACCTGCTTATGGGTCGCGCCCTCCACACTCACTCCATTCCTGCAGGCAAAGGGAGAAAGAGAGGGGAAAAAAAGATTAGCCTTTACAGAAATCACCTCACAGGCAGACTGCGCATCAGGATGGTTTCAACTAAAACAATCTTGTCAGTTCTGCTCCAATACACTTTCCAAATGACGTTGTGTACGCACGGCTTTTAACCATCCAAAAGAAACAACCTGCGCTTTATCGGACTGCTAGCAAAGCAGAAGCAGAAAGTAAGTAACCTGAGATGAAATTGTACCTTCCAGAGGAAAATGTGATAAAAAAGAAAACAACAACAACATGGTAATCCCACCTTTGAAAACGTCATCAGGTATTTTGCAATAATATTTGAGGTATTCAGGCATGTGGGACATGATGGGGCTGGACTGAATCCTATTAACAGTTACATCAAATTTCATAATAAACAAAACGCCTGTATTTCCATATTTAGATGCATTGTTACACCCCTCCTGCTTAGTTTGCATGTCAGTGAAACAGGCCATTCCTGCCTAAACTGAGTGTTACTGACTATGAAAGTGGATTTTAACCTCTTTCACATGACATGCCTTAGGTTACTTTACGCTGGGTAAACCAAAAATGTTCACATGTTAATATGCACAAAAGGTACATGTGTGTTCAGTCAGCAACAGGTGTAGGTTAGAGCTGAGAAAAACATACCATCTGTCCACTTTCCACCATTACTAATTCATTAGAGATACAGTAGGAAAGTGAAGGAGAGAGGGCACATTATATTTCAGGTGGAAGAGTGTGTACAGAGGGAAAGTCCAAAAGACAGCTCAGACGAGACCATCTTGAAAACAGACGCAAATTCAATACAAGTAATATGCATGCGTTCCGCATCTTACCAACCTACATGTTAAATAACAAATTAATTCTATACTTTTATCACATAAAATGCATAACCAGGTATAGCTGTAATCAGAGCAGGAGTACCGCAGTGTTTAGCCAGTTCACATCAGCAGGTCTCTCAAATTCTGCAACAATAAAGACCTCCTCCCACTGAAAACATTGCTTTCCATAAATTTAAACAGAATGTTTGCTTTGTGATAACAACAACTAACACACAAATGGTGCTGTTATTTCTTTTTGTTTTATCCACATTCGCAGAGACCACACTGGGAAATGCAGTGCTGAGGCTTCTTCTTAAAACTGTTTTCCTGAAAATCTGATTTATCAGTTTTAAAAATCAGATTTATCCCCATTAAAACGCTTCTAAAACACATACATGCATTGATTTTACAGAATGACTGCCTGATATTTTGATCCCATGACTGCATGCCCAAGACTTGGTGTTTGGAGTTGCTCTGATCCACTAATTTCTCCAGCACTATACAGCCCTTATCAAGGTCCATCAGTTCCCTCTTTCCCGCCTCCAACACAGTAAGAACTGACTTCACTTCCTTATAAATCCACCTGCTGAGGGAACGCGGCAATCAATGTTAAAAAAAAATTACTCGAATAACATTTTCTAATAACAATGCTTTAAAGAGGTTCTCTTTAGGAACCTCTACATTAATGCTGTTAAATGAGGAACTAACCAATTTAAAGGCTCTTTACATACTATGAACATGGACATTTTACACTAAGTACAACTTTTTCAGACCAAGTGGATGTTTTCAAAACGTGACAGGTTTTACCATGTTTTCATCTTGATGTAAATAGACCTCAACAAGGAGGTTTCTTTGTATTCATATCTCAGCTGTATTTAAGGAACCAAAAGTGGTTCTTCAGTAACACTTTCAAGAGTGAATAATACAGAGATGTGTGCATTTGAATGCAAATAAAAATTAACAAGAAGGCCTTTTAGAGTGGGGCAGTGCTTCTGTGTGACTCCACACCATCCACATGACTCGAACAAGAATGCCTCAGTCAAGACCATATTACAGCAATGCTTCAAGTCACACCACATGACTGGCTGGCAGCAAAAAGGATCTAGATGGCGAGTAACGCACAGTTATCCTTCATCATTTGTACAGGCAAAAAAATTTGTGGTAACAAAACAGAAGCTAAAGATCAAAAACGTTCCTTTTTACAGCTATCCTATGCATGGAGTATTCTTAGGGTGAACTCACACTAGGCACGGTTGCCTTAAATCGGGCCCGGGTACGAGTTCTGATATTTCGTTAAATAATCATGATAACACATTGATAAATAAAATCTTTATAGATCTGTGCATCCTCATGTTTCAAACGCACTACTTTATAACAACAAGCTTCGTTTTTGACTGGCCTTGGAGAACTCAATATGAATCACTCAAAGTTAGAGGAAGTCATGGCAGAACTACTCGAGTCCACTGCCATGGCTGATCTATGTTTGAGATTAGGGGAATTCTATGTAAATCTGAATTTGAACAAACGTTTGCCTGAACCTCATTTGAGAACAAACACAGTAGCTCTCAGAATGAACCCCAAGTGGTCTAACAATAGTGTGCAATTCATCACAGAGGCTTACGTAAGTCACGGGCGGTCCCCGGGATTCCAGCTAGTCATAGGAAGGGAGGAGATGGGATCGTTCCGCCACAATATAAGCTGCCTTTTCCTGAACTGAGATCCAGTTTAGAAACACAGCCAGACACGTTAGGCTGAAATCTGAGTGCATATCGTCCATTACTGTCTACAGTCCTGGCCAAAAAGCAAAAAGTTGTCTTCTTGTGTAACGGCTCCCGAGAGATGTGACCTACCAAGCAGCCTAACAATAACAAACACACATTCACACTACCGATGGATACGCCTGCACAAATACACTGTGTAATTATGCCTGCACAAGAAAATGTTTCAACAAACATTAATTAGCTATTAACTCAAGCTACCACTAAAGTGGGCGAACAGCAAATTTTGCTGGTGATCAGCAAAACAACAGGCATGTGGATCCTCTTTCATCTTCTTTTTCATTTCAGCCCCGAGACTCCAACTTACTGTAAAAACTGAACAGTCTCTAAGTAGCCCCGCCTTCTTGTTGTGACCTCTTCACTCAGGCAGCTCAAGCTAGCAAACACAACTTCAGAAAAGATGAATGAATGAGGCCTTGATAAATGTAATGGCCGCAAATACCCATGAAATCTCATCTACTCTGAGGAAGCTTACAAGTAGCAGTGATTGACTGGCCTGAGGGATTCGCAATGACATCGCATCAATCAACCCAACAGAACACCCTGGTCTGCATCGCTCTGTCTGCTGCGATGTGGTCTAGCCACAACATGTCACAACATTAGGTCAAAAACAGACAAACCTCTGCCACTTCCCTACAATATCCTGAAAAGATTCATTTCAGTTGAGGCAATCCCACACATCACTACTACAGCACTGTATAACACTTCTGGACTTGGCCTGAACAGACATAATATATTACTGGGAAACATGTGATTCCCTTAAAAAAAAAGGATGTGAATATTTAAATAAGAATATCAGATCAGTTTAAACTCTGTAGGTGTGTCTTCTTATTCGCACCTTTATATAATCAAATACACACCGTGACAAAAACTTGTGGTGTCTTGTGGTGTGTCTATAAAAAAGGTGCAAAAAAAAAAGCACCACCTGAAATACAGTTCTGGCTACTGTGTAAACTTTATTCAAATTAAACAGCAAAATCTTTCACCACCATACGCAGGTGGGCGAGCAGAGATTTGTTAAATCCTGCAAGGTCAACATTAGCATGTGCTGAAACTACAAAATGTCAGCTGTGGTCTAACTAAAAAAAACCCACTATTTGGCAACTTTCTGAGGTTTAGCTCTCTAACCAGTAGGACACCAGCTGCCACAAGGTAATTAATTCAAATACAAAATAAATCCTGCAAGGTCAACAGTAGCATGTAGTGAAACCACAAAACGTCAGTTGTGGTCTAAATACAAAATCCCACTTTCCGACAACTTTCTGAGGTTTAGCTCTCTAACCAATAGGCCACCAGCTGCCACAAGGTAATTTATTCAAATACAAAATAAATGTCAGTATTAAATACAGCATGCTAAGAAAGCCTAAAGCATCAAAGCCATACTTTAGTTTAGGATTAACAATCCAGCTCAGCAGGGCCCTGCCTTCATCCACCTGATTCCACTTCTTAACAAGAGTCTTGTGTGCTGGGTCAGGTGTGTTAGAATATGGAAATCACTAACAAAGACTTTAAGAACCCCCTAGTGTATTTCATTACAAGCGTATTTTAAAGTACTCTCCTAGTATGAAGAGAAGATTGGCGGTCACCATGTAAAAAAAGCAATGAGATTCAGCTACTAAAGGAAATGTTTAGATCAAGCAAAGGGGCTCTTGACTGAGAAAGGAGGCTGATTAATAGAAAACACTCTCCAAGTAAGAATAGAGGAGACTGGTGGTCACCCTGTAAATATAAACAGTGAAAGTCGCCTACAGAAGGAATCTTTTGATAAAGCAAAGAACTCTCCACTGACAGGGGAGTCTGACGTATAGATAACAGACCTGTTTTGGCTGTTATATGTGTCCTAGTATTGTAATATAATCAACCATTTATACATTGTTAAACGTTCTAAATAGAGCGAAAGTGCTACTTATCTTCAGGCTAGCTCAGGCCACCTAGCTGGCTGGCTAACGGTTCCCTCGTTTTTAATGCATTTCTGACCATCAATTCATGAATTTTAAGAATGTGGATGCAATAAAAAAAGAAAACAGCACCCACTCATTTAACGGTTCACTAATGAGTGTCTCACTAAAACTAGTCAATATTCCTCGGTTAGCTGGAGCTATGGCTGCAGGCTAACGACCGAGAAAGTACACTACGTGGACATAAATATTGGGACACACCTGTTTTTCAGGGTTTGGGATAGAGCCCTTACTTCCATTAAAGGGCAATCATGATGCTTCTGAATACCAAGACATTTTGTGCAACACTATGCTTACAACATTGCGGACAAAGTGTTTAGGAAGGTGCTTCTCTATTCCAGCAGGACCGTGCCCGACTGTACAAAGCAAGGTCCATAAATGTGTGGTTGGATGAGTTCGGTGTGGACGAACTTGACAGAGCCCTGATCTTAACCCCATCATTAGAGATGAGCTGGAACTGAGATTGCGAACCAGGCCTTCTCATCGATCATAACTCACATAAGCTCTATAGAATGAATCGCTACAGAACACTCCCAAATTTCGTGCAAAGCCTTGAAAGAAGAGTTATAGCTGCAAAAGTGGAACATATGATATATGTATTTGAATTCAATGTGATTGGGGTCGCTATTGGAGGAATGGTCAGGCGTCCCATTACTTCTGTCGACGGAGTGTGTTTTAGAAAATGAATGAATACACTTACACCTCCAGGATGCGGTCTCCTTTCGAGATGCCGGCCCGGTCGGCTGCTCCACCCGGGAGCACGGCGCTGACGTGCTGGAGAGGAGCGTACAGCTCCCCGTTAATGCTCCGGAGCTGGCCGCCCTCACTGACCTGGCCCCGGACGTTGAAGCCGTAGCCTGATTCTGACTTAACGATACGGACGATGCGAGGGCCCACTGCGGTGGTGGTGGTAGTAGTAGTGGTATTGGTGGTGGGGGCAGCTGCCGAGCCCCCGGCCGGTCCGTTGCAGGGCGGAGGAGGAGCGGGCCGGACCTCTTCTCCTTCACTGTCCGCCATCTTCCTCCACTGGCAGGCTCCCACAACAACCAGAGCAGATCAACGCGCGAGCGCCGCTCCTCGCGACTAGCACGTCACACGACCCGAGCGCGAGAGACTCTACTGAACTAAAATCCCTCACAAACCCGGACACAGCACGTCCGTGCTCTGTTTACTAAAGTGTCCATTTGTCCACACGGTTACACGTCACTGCATGAACCAAATGAAATTCCTCTCTGCAATTTACCTATCCACCAAGTGAGCAGCAAGGAACAGAGCATTTCAGGCAGCAGTGTGTTGGGACGGTACCTTGCTCAAGGGCACCTCAGTGGTGCCACTAGTTATTCTGGGATTCAATCCCACCACACAGCGGCAACTCTCTAACTCAAAGCCTCATTTCACAGATTGTTAGGTAACAGTTCTGCGTGCGTCAGTCACTAAGATGTAAACAATGTCAGTCACTGGTGTTTTGATGGACAACAGTTCACTGCAGAGAGACTTGGTGATGGTGTCACTGGTGGTGACAGGAACCAACAGTCACGTGATTTGATGTTACGTGGACACTGGTAAAATATTATAAAATAAACAAAAACTTCTCAGAGGAAGCTTTTAGGCATTCAATATTTCTGGTTCCCTACACCACCATTATAAGCAGGTATGTTTTCATTTCATACTTCAGAGCATTTATGAGGACAGGCACTGAGGTTGTACGAGAGGTTCAGGTCATCCCAAAGGTGCTGGATGGCGTTAAAGTCAGGGCTCTGTGTGGCCAGTCAAGTTCTTCCACACCAAACTCATCCACCCACGTCTTTATGGAGCTTGCTTCTAGTCATGCTGGAACAGAAAAGGTTTGTCCCTGAGCTGTGTCCACAACTTGGGAAGTATGGCGATGTCCAAAACATATTTTGAAACGTCAGCACCTCCCAGCCCTACTGCCAATAAAATTAAAACGTTGCAAGTTCATGGACCCCAATAATAAAACAGAAAATAACATTTTACGCGTCAGTTACTGGACTAGATTTCCTTTGGAGACAGATTGTATCGGCTTCAAAAATGCTGGCAGCTGTGGAATTAGCGTATAGGGACCTTTCTGCAAATGTCTGCTGTAATTTTCATAATTCTACTCCACAATAAAGAGACTGCACCTTGTGATCAAAATATTTATACATATTTGATGTAATACTTTTCTGTGAGGAGGCATTATTAGAGGCATAAACACTTCACACATCTGGTTCCTACCACTAACTGTTCCGTGTGAACATAAATTATAACATACCTGTAATGAAAGAAAATAAACACAATCAGGCACCAGAGCGGGCCAGGCTCACCCAGCTCCAGCCAAACACAATGCAAGGTTTACTAACAAACAGGGAAACTTCATAAGCAAAGCTACCATTACAGCATGAATATTGGTCATTGTTTTTGATAGGCTGTTGCTCAATCATTGTCCTCGTGAATCTGGGATATTCTTACACTCTCAAATTGGACTAGAAGTGTGCAAAATAGGTGGCATGCCTCAAACTTAACAGGACCACCAGTTCAAGGTCTGTTTGCTGCCGGTTAAGGTTAAACTGCCAAACAAACTAAATCATGAACTGAACTGAAAACTGAATTAAACTTAATTGACAAATGGTACACAACTTCTAGCTCGATTATCACTATGCATGGAGCTGGAATGAAGATTCTTCAGAGTGATCCATAGGATAATGTACAGTAAACTTAGTGGAAACCCTCTGGGAAACTTGGCCCAATTTAATGGCTTAAGTCATTGGGCCAACGAGTTTGAAATACTTCAGACAGAGAGATGAAAATGATGGGGCCCATTTCATCTATGGCTCAAAGAAACACTTCTACATTTTTATGGTGTTTTTTCCAGCTTAAACAATCACAGTTTTCTAATTTAATTTCCTAAAAAACCCAACATGTTCCTTTTTTAGTTTACATGGACTACTATCAAATGCTTAAATCGTGCGTAAACAGATATAATATGTACTAAAGGCCACTAAGCTGGCATCAGATTAGATTACTTGGTTTTCCAAGCAGATTCAGAGGAAAGGTTTGAGTTTGGCCTTCCTGTAATCATTCAGTTTGGGTGCAAGATCACTGGAAACTGACCTTGTTTGGTAAATGAATAGAAAACCACATGCATGTGAGTTAAGAAAATGCGTTGCTGAAAATGCTCCACGTTTAAAACACTGATAAGGATCAGTAATAGCCAAAAGATATGTATAATCAGAGAAAAATCTATTTCATTTAAATGAGAAGATTCTAAATAGACAGATAGATCTTTAGAGGTGCATAGAGAGAGTTTATACAATCCGGTTCTAACACTGAGAAATGCTATCGTGCAGCAGGACACGCAGGCTACTGCAGATGCTAACTGCTTGTGGTGATTATGGACAGTTCTGAAGTTCCTGTTTCTGATTTTACACCATCTAACCACGAAAATGAACTGCTTTAACATGAACAGTATTAACGTAATGTCAGCTAGCCAGTTCACACACTTTCACAGGAAGAAGAGACGTGCTCTAAAAATCGGATAGCCTGTTTACATGAGCAGTTTCTTTGATCAATTGGATCAAAAGATATGTCTAAACCACCTTTATTATTCGAAATGTAAACTCTATCAGATTCAGTGAATTTCAGTTACATGAGCCGCTCTCATGTTTTAAATGGCATCCAACATAACATGCTGCTTGCCAAACTGCTGGACACGGCAGGGGGAAAAGAGCAGTCCACCTGTGTGCTTGTGCATGGGTGTCGTATTATTCGTTTCCGATTTGGTCCCCCTCACAGCACAACACCGGTGTGTGTGTGTGTGGTGACGTCACTGGGGGCGTGGCTTTTCTGCAAGCGTGGAGCAGTGTATCGTGACGTCACCGTGTTCGTTTTTCCCCACTGACTGGAGCCTATTTGCTGCATAAGGCAAACTTAGGCCCACTTTTTGTTTAGAGTTTACGCTGAGCAGACACTTAAGAGATGAATAAAGAGAGGACCATGGACGTCGAGCTGGATCTACCAGAACAGATGGCCAGCGAGGGAAAGAAGACCTTCCGCGTCAGCTCCCACAGAAGTGGGATGGCGAAAAATGAAGACCGAAATGACTGTGGCGGACACCTGAATGCTCCAAATGGGGACAACATTGAGACATCCTGGTTTACAAAATGCACTGGATTGTTTTCCTGGATAAATAAATTTGGATGGCACAGTGGACGAGTGGCTTCTGAGGCCCCTGAGGCTCCTGAGGCCCTTTGCCCACCAGAGGCTCCTGAGGCCCTTTGCACTCCTGAGGCTCCCAAGGCCCTCTGCACTCCTGATCCAATTGCAGCAACTGGACCATCAAACCTTGGAGATGTTGAAAGTGCCATTTCACCGTTTGCCTCTGGCAGTGAGAGACCAGAAAATAAAGATGAGGTGGCACTCTGCACCGAGGTCACGGCAATGCTGGGAGTGGAACATATGAGATCACTCTCCGAGAAAGACTTCAGAGTGTCTTGATTGGCCTTGTCTTGTATACTATTGGTTGGGGTTGTGCATATGGATTGTCCTATGGAATTGCTCTTCTGATCACAAAATAAGATAAAGTAGCAGGTGAGGATGAACTAACATTCAGTAATATACAGACAGTATATTCAGTATTTCAGACAGTATATTCAGTATTTCAGACAGTATATTCAGTATTTCAGACAGTATATTCAGTATTTCAGACAGTATATTC
>JBBKCR010000134.1:3813291-3824326 GCA_037577295.1 Ladigesia roloffi | reverse complement strand
AGTTCAAAATTTTAATTGTGAGCTATGAACGTGAACAGTTCACTTTGAGCATGTGTGAACTGAACTTTGAACTAGTTAATGAAAAGTGTGAACTTGCACAACACTGATTAGTAAACCTGTCAAGTGAAGAGATGTAGTATCAATAATTTTGTAATTATTATGTTTTATAATTTAATTAGATGTAAATAAAGGAATTTAATTTGAATTCTGGTTTGTCATAGTATTATATGGTGTATAGCACAGTAAGAATTTTCAAGAGCTTTGTCAAAAGAGAATGTATTACACATCCACACATAAGTGTGGGATTAAGCATTTCTCCTAGGTTTTGTAAAATGGTGGTATTCCGTCGTCTCAAGCTGGAGAGGTGGCACAGGAGTGCTGCTCTCTTTAGCACATCAATAACAGCAGGCTTCTGTGGAATAAATCTTTCATAAAGATCAGACACGAAACCTCTATATACTGACAACTGCTGCTAGAGTGTGACTAGATAAAGGAGAATCCAAAGGGATCTCACAGACATTATAGAAGCAACATAAAAATTCAGAAAATAAACAAGCAGGTCTTGGCATGAAGCTCAAAAAATATACATGAAGCCTGCTGCACATTCCAGAAAAGCCTGACCCCACGCAAGAGCGCCAGATTGCGCCATATGATGACAAAGTATATGAAAAGCATCCAATAAAACTCCGGGTGAGGTTATGCAAGAGTGTGATTCACAGTGGTTTTGAGTTTCATCAGAAACGGTTCTGATTTTTTTGATAAGAGAGGGATATCCTGTACGCCTGTAGCTGGAACTCAACATTCTGCTACCATACACACTATACATTCTCAGATTAATCTGACCACAATTCAAAATCTGCTAAATCCTGAAGATCAATGTTACATTAAAACCTTCACCAATGGCCATCAGTTCTGCATGACCAGAGTCCAGGACAGCTTATTGGTTTTACTCACTTAAACACCTCCAACCCCCTAAAATGTTACAACAAAGATTCTGGCATACAGTACATTTGTTCTAAAAAACAAAACTTTTGTTAAAAAAGAAACACGAAACACTGTAACATAGCATATCTGAACAAAAGCTTTTGGCAAGTATATTTACAGCAGAAACTCAGGAACCCTGGAGCTAAGTCTGAGAGGTATGTAAGATTAAAATAGAAATACATGCATAGTCATACAAGTACAACACACAGTGAAATGATTTCTCTGCATTTAACCCATTCACTAAGTAAAGCAGGGGGCTGCCGGCAATGAGCCACCCAGGGAACAGTGTGAGAGGACGGTACCTTGCTCAAGGGTACCTCAGGGGTGACACTAGCAGTTAGGATTTGAACACCAACCCTCTTTACCAACCAACACTAACCAATATACCATCCAGCTATCAATATGAGGTGAAAAACAGATTGTGATGGTGCAGGTTAAGGTGACCATGTTGGTATGAATTAAGTAAAAGTGCCAATGTTGTTTTAGTTGAATGTGCTGGTGCGGGCCAAGCCTGCAGTATAGTGTATAATAGTGGCACAAGTGCAGGTGTGTGTAAAAATATAGTTAGTGGCACCATTTAGGTTTAGGCTAATAATTTTGGTGTGAGTTAAGCTGAACATCCACTTGTGGGTTCAGTTGAACATGCTGTGGGTTAAATTCTCCATGCTGGTTTGGGTTGAAGGTCCTGGTATGGTTCAGGTTTGAGCTGAACATGCTGGCATGAGTTAAACTGAAGATAATATGGGTCATGCTGAACACATTACTGTGATTTGATTGCAATCTCATTTAAAACTGAATTAGATAGCCTAATCAGCAGGATGCAGACGTTATCTCCACAAGGCACAGCTGTGTTCCCTAACTAAAGGCACTGAAGATAAACCCCTGAGGATACCAACATAGTAACAGTCTCTATTACCTGAGAGTGCAGAGAGGTTGCTGGATGAAAAGCTTGGAGTTTAGGCAGTTAAAGAAAGAAGTAGGTGTAAATTTAGCACTGGAGATTTTACGTTGTTCAATTCCATACGTGCGACTCTCTCTCTTTCTAAATCCTCGCCTCCTACGAGACCTTACTGATTAGGAACCTGTACGGATGGCTGCTGCCATTCATTGGAAGTCTTAGCGTGCTGGGGCATGCGTTTGTGTGCCTTGCTGGGCTCAAAGCAGTGGGAGTGAGGGCGGTGACAGTATGTGTGTGCCGTGCTGGCACTGCCTCCTCCTCCATCATCGCGTCCCCGTGAATCCCCTCTGCTGACAGCAGCCTGGGAAAGGTGCCATGTTCCGAGGAGAACAGCTTTAATCAGCCTGTCGCCTTGTCTTTAATATTAGCTAATCCTATTCAACATTTCTATGCACTTTTTAATATTCTCTCTCTCTAAAACAGTGCATTTGTGGTGTTTATTTCAATTATATGAACAATGGGTCGGTTAAGTATGTGTTGTAGGCAGCTGTAAAGTTTCAAATTATTCAATATTCTGTCTGTACGTGTACGATACGATATGTGCCTAAAATGGGCACATAGGCATCATAACTGGACCAGGGAGAAAGATGGACTGGTCTGATCAACCAGTTTTTCATTTACATCATGTCAACAGCTGAGTGTGTTCGTGACATACACCAGGGGCGGAGTCGGCACAAGAATGCACTATGGGAAGGATGCAAATGTGACGCTATTGGCGATGTTAACTGTGGGTTCTGTCATTCATGTGGCTGTTACTTTGACATCCTGTCACACTGTTCAACTTTATCAGGAATGGTTTGAGGGGCATGACAAAATGTTCAAGCCATTCACTTGGCCTCCAAATTTTCACATCTCGTTCCCTGGAGGGCCCAAATCGAACTTACAAGGTTTAAAGGATCAGCTATAGACCTCAATGCCCGATAGCACCATGTCATGTGGGCAGGTGCACAGATAAGATGACACCATTGCAGGAGTAGCTCTTTACTGTTTTATTTAGATTGCACTCAACATGCACAAATCTGACCAGGCTTTCTAATACTAGCTTCTCTAAGTGGATCTAACAGGCAGTCACAGACACAAATCATTATCTAAGGTATGCAAAAAAGTGTGTTTTTCTAGCATCATCACCTTATGCAGAATCCTCAAGGGATTACAAGGCTGGGTCACAGTTGTGGAGAGAGGGAGAGAGAGTAAGAGACAAATGAATGCATTCCCACCTTGTGAACACAATAAAGAATGGACAATCAAGTCTGGTTCAGGCTGGCTAATGTAGGAAGACATGAAACGAGATGCAGCTGTAGGTGATCAGAATAAAGCCAAGTAAAATACAGAGTTTCAGGCTCAGGCTCAGAACTCTGGGGACTGGGGCGGCCGGGGTTGTGTTGTTGGAGATGACACAGCATACCTTGATGGGTCAAGCTTATTTTGGCAGCATAGTACAGTATAAGGAGGAGGTTTTCATGTACCGGCTGAATAGTTTGTGTCATGAAAAAAAAAATATATATATAGTAATAATTATATATATATAAGAGATGCACCAAAAATTTCAGGCCAAAAATGGCAACAAATGCACTTTTGGTTTTGGGCAAATGTTTTTTTGGACTGAAACTGTGATTACACAATCAAGATGCAGATGTCACAACCACAGCCTCCACACGCCAGATTGGATTACAGTCAGGATGTCTCCTTCTGTATTTCAAGGAAATCTGTTTGCTTCAATCAATTAATTTATCATATAAAATAAAGCCTTTTCTTTCTGAGCACAGCTGGTGGGCTGCCATCAAGAAATCGGAGGTTCCAATCTCAATTGGTGGATGTGTTTTAATGCAGAGGTCGAATTTCATTACGTTCACTCCGTGTGTTCTTATGTATAATAGAAGTTTTTATTTTTTTGTCTGTGTTTTTTAAAAGGAAAGAAAGTTTTTCAGTGAATATATATTATATATTTCAGTCAATATATTTCAGTCCTTGTTTTGATACACTATTTTTGACAAAAATATGGCTACAGAGAATATTGTTTGTCTTTCGCCAGGTTTTAAAGCACTAGTTCTGAATGCAATTTGTTTAAGCACTTCACTAGTTCTATGAGAGAAGAGATTTAAATGTGTAATATTTCAGCTTTCTTGCTTTTAGGCTATTCATGAGTGGGGCCATGCATAATTCCTTTTAATAATTTATTTCGGTATTCAGTTTGAGTTTTCGGCCAGGGTGTTTCCCCATTTTCAGTTTTCGGGCCCCAAAAATACTTTCAGGGGCATCCATAATTCGTAATATATATACTCACACACACATATACATAAATCCTTTAAAAAGCCACTTTGTTAAACATTAATTCACTCACCCAAGTAGATGAAAGGCCCACGGATCCATAATGTACTGTAAATACACACAGGAAAAAGGTACTGACCTTATTCAGAGCACAGCCTACAAGACGTAGTTAAAACCCACCTGCACCTCTTATTGCGCATAAAAATAGCATGCATGTGAAGCAATAGGGCAAAAATGCTACATACTGTAAAGACATACATATTTCATGAAATCTGCATCTATGTTAATGAGTTAGTGATGAGCTAGCCAGTCCCTCATTGACCGTAACCGCCTTGCTTCTCCTTAACGACCTGTCCATCAAAACTCCTCCAAGGTCCTTGGCTGTCTGCGCTCGAGAATATTGGGGAATATCAATCACAGCAGACTGCTGCATATTCCTCTCTTGATAATTCACGCACCACAGCTGATCAATCTGCCAGCCAGCAGACCAGTTGAAATTTCAAAAAAGGCAAACAGATGGCAAACTGAAATGCCCCAAACTGAGGCGTCTGCTTCGGGTATAAAGACCACCCCTCCACCCCCCATCGACATCGTCTTCATGCCTTCCCCCTGGACAGCTATGGTCTTCCTCCCCCTGTCCTAGCAGAGATAGGGGCCAGCATCGATGCCTGAGCGTAATTCGGAATTAATGGGACGGTAAAAACTTTTAATTCAAAAGCGCTGCCTTGGGGGACAAAGGCATTTGCATACAAATGAACACAATTTCCTGTTTGTTCCATATGCAAATGCGAAAAACGAGAAACTTAACTGACGGTGGGGTTGGGGGAAGGCAGGGGTTCTGAGTGTGTGTGTGTGTGTGAGGTAGGATGGTGCGGGTGGGGGCTGCTTGGCAGCTCAAGCTGAACGTGCAGTGTGTGGCGCGCCGGGGCACCCAACCGAGCACTTCAAACATGGCCTTGTCTGAGCTATCAGGCTGGGGCAGGAGGTGAGCTGAGCCCTTCCTGGAGGAAAAGCCAATCCTGAGGGGATGGGGGCTTTTTTTTTTTCAACTGGCGACCTTTCCCTCTGCCACTCACACATGCACCTGAGCACAACAGGGGGGTATGCTGTTTGTGCATTCTTCGCCCAGGCCCTGATTTCAATTACAGACGACGGCTCCACGGAAAGGAAAGGAAAAGTCGATGCCGCCATCCCAAGGGCAGAGCGCGCACAGCCCTGCCGTACTGTAAAAAGTCCAATTATTTAACTGCAACATTAGTATTCTTGCATCATTACAGCAATATGTTTAAATGTGACCTTCATGGAGCCTTTGTGGGTGGCTTCTTCTTTGTCTCAAAATAAAAGACACAACTAAAAGTGCAGCATGAAATGATAATGCATCATCTCCAGGTTTAGAGCAAAAGTTCAGCAGACACAAACGCTGTCATCCTAAAGTATGATAGGTGTAGAGTATCGGTCAGTGTTAACACAAAATAATGCTACACTGAATGAAAAAAAAAAAAAACTAAAAGTTAATTAGGTTGAACATATCCATACACAGAACGGTGCCAAAATGATTCTCGGGAACTATATCAGAACCAGTTTTGATGTCCTGAAGAACCTTTTAACAAGATGTTTTTTCAAGAAGAATCTAGTGAAGGATGTTTTTGTCATGTGACCTTTAATTCTCAAGGAGAATTAAAATTTGTCTGTGGTTACAAAAACAAAAACATGTTAAAAAAATAAACGAAATGGTTTTTAAACACAGGATAGCTACCAATTTAGCATTAACAGTCTTTAATCTTTTGAAATACCTCTCGGTGGGTTCACACTTCACTTCCAAGTTGCACAACATCATGATAGTAGTTCATGATAAAATTAAACCACCACTACACAGACACACTGAAGTTATATTCGTTCTGTGGTTTATCCCTCGGTTTAAACATGCCCATGTTCATTTTTAGGGCTTTATAAGAATTTAAAGCTACAGTCTGACCATACAACGTTTGATTTGGTCTCTTCTAACTCATCTGAACATCAGATCAAAGTCAGATATAAGAAACAAACCGGTTTGCCCTGCAGAGTGCAAAGCCTTTGTGTCTCTGCAGTTTAGCCCAAAATGTATTTCTGCCAGCTTTGTAATTGTTTAATGAACTCCCCTTAACATGTTGGGTCTTTAAAGGATGAGGTTCATTATTAATGTAGTTTTCATTAAATACATATTATACATACTTAAAAACTACAACACCAGAATGATTTCAAATGAAGAACTTAATCTCAATGTTACTTTCTTTTAGCCTATTATAAATCTGAAGTTAGTCTGTTGAGCTTTCAGACATTTTCAGACATTTTACTGCATACCCACACACTACAAACATAACATGTATTTCCTGTCTGGCTAAAACTATTGCTATTGACCCTGATTAAATCATAAATTAGTCTATAATATTTTATTTATTCATAAAACGTACATGGATCCTGTCATATAGAATTTTTTCGTTCCATTAAATGAAATTGCTGCAGGAAAATACAGTATGCCAGCATTTCCATTTCTCTCCCTTTTTTGAGAATATGCATGCATTTTGCAGATAAACAGTGCAGTTTGACTGAGTTATTCTTAAGTTCTAGGAGTGAGAAATAGAAGCCTAGACCTGCCGGCAGCTCCTGGCCTTTTGAGAGGATAATACAACAGAGATGGATTTGTTTTCGTGCTTTGGCAGGAACACCACTGCTGGCAATAAAAGTTCTTGAGCTGAACTCCTCATATCACATTCACTTTTCCACTGTAAATAACTTCTTAACATGCAAATGTTGTGTTGACTGACATACGGGGCTTATTTAGCACACAATCCATGTGCAAGCTACACGTTGCCTACTAATGCCTACAGCTTCAGAAAATGGGCAGGTGATACCAAAATATGGATGAAAAAGCTGTATGTGCACAGAGGAGGGAGTATTTGTGAATAATATTGCTCATAATAGTTTATTTTTAAATTAACATTAGTTGTATAACATTAGATACTTTAGTTATATGGTCTCATATTTATTGCTGATGTGGTCACCTATGTGATTTGTTGAGCAGTGACGGTTCTAAACCAAAATGACCAGGGGGCTGAGGGGGGGCAGTGTGTTTTTAGGGGGGCACATATTCCAACTATGTTGTAACTTGGTGTCCAGGAGGTGGTCGGGTGGGGGATTGAGGGGGTTGGATTGAAACTCTGGAGTGTTGGAGAGGGTTTTCTGGTGGTACCCAGTCCAGGGCTAGTCCTTACACAGCTAAATATCTGCTGATTGTTCATGCAACGTGTGAATACTATTAATTTGAGGTCGATAACCATAAAACTTTGTTTAGAAGAAAAAATTAACATAAAAATACTTGTGACGGCACTAACATATCTTTATTTTGATTACTTTGATCACTGAGATCTGACATTTTTTTACACATTGCTATTTTTGGCAGAAACAGGTGCTAGACAAGCAAAACGTCAACAATCCAACAGCTTGGTGTATTACACGGCCTTGCCAGTTGGACTGGTGGGGAAAAATCATTGCTCTCATATACTATGTGGGCGTAGCCTGCCAAACTGTCTTTTTGTTAATACGTTTGACAGTTTTCAACAAATCAAGTATATTTGAATGCTCTCAGCAAAAGATACATATATAATAAGACGCACTCATTTCATTATGGTGCTCTCAGACAAAAGCGCATAACATATAGGCAATCAGAGTATAAATATCCTCGTTTGCAGTCAGTTTCTCTTATTGCTGAAATCAGGAGTTTATTTAAATGTCTCTGCTTGAATAGGGAGATGATCTTGTTGTCAACAGTTGCTTTACTGGCGTAGCTGCTTAAAACAGTTGCAGTCCTTCTGTCGCATTAAAATTTCATAACACCTTCTGCAATCACATATGTATTCAGACAAATTTACTGTGGAACTGAGTGATCTGATTTCTATTCCATGCACAAACAACAATGAAAACTCAAAACAGCAAATACCTATCTCACTTCTTGGATAATTTTATCCAAAAAACATTAAAAGACACCCGCTCCAAGCAGAATTACTGCTCAGTACTGAATGAATGCTTGATCATAACTTTAGGTAATTTATTGGGCATCTAACATTTTTTTGGCAGTAGTAAACCATGGACTGCTCTTGTTAAACATGCCCAGAGGATCAAGTGGGCGTGCTTGGTCAAAGCTTGGTCAAGGTCCAGTGCAGACTGTACACCAGCCTAACAGCCTAAGAGACTCAGGGGACCAAGAGCACATGTAACTTCAAAGTTTTTTTTTAAATGAAGAACTTTGACAGATCCCAGCCCACAGCACCCTATTAAAAATGCAACATGATGCAAATTAGACCCTGTTTGTAATTTTTCTTAAAAGCACCACCAATAGACACTAAAGTTACATTCTTTCTGTAGTTATCCCTCCTTTTTAACTTTTAACCTAAATATATATAAGTAAATTTATATAAAAAATAGTTAAACCAGCGCTGTTAGCCATAGAAGGATTTTTTTATTTCTTCATTCCTGTTCAAGGCCCTCTCGTTATTTATCCCTATAAAGACTGTCTTTTCTTTTCTATATGGATCGACCTGAGGAGGACGGGTTCCCCTTTTGAGTCTTGGTTCCTCCCAAGGTTTCTTCCTGTTGCGATCTGAATTAGGCTATCAGCCCCAGCAATAAAATACAGTTCTTTATTAGACTGTGTCACATAAGTTTATCTATTATTAAAAACTGCTTATGTAACTTTATTTTGCAGGTTTGCCAGTTAGAAGGGGTGCACAATAAAACCATATTTTAATCCATAATACAATACTGATCTCTTGATTTGGTCTTTTTTTTCCTCTTTTCATGTTTTTTTATGATGTTTGTGTCCCAAATCATAGAACTCATAAATCATCATACTTCATTATTACATGAACATTTTCCAACCAATGTTTATACTTTAGAATTAAGTATTAGAATTCAGAGTATATTAGTTCAATCTGATTTTAATAAATAAAGCTATCTAAAACTGGGGAGCTCTCCTCTACACACTCGCTAATCTCTGCACATTCGCTCTCAATACAGACTGTGTGAAACCATCCTGAAAGTGTTCCCTGGTTCAAATATCTTTGTTTCCTGTTTGTTTCTAAGACCTAAAATAAAAGACATCTACTTTACAGGCATTTGTGTGTGACACCATTTTAAAAACCTCAGAAGCAGTCCTTAGTGCATATTTTTTAAAGGACAATAACTATGCTTCAATGTGCCACAGGAGCACCAAACCAACTCAGCATGAGGTCGGACACCTCAAGCATCAACATAAACCAGGGGAACTAATATATAAGGAGATAATGTTTTGCATTTTATTAACAATTTACATTTTTTTTTGCTCTGCCAGCTTGGATCCATGCTCTAAGGTTTAAATAGTTTCTGTTATGTTTTTAACAATCTCCTTTCTGATCTTTTGTCCTGTATTAAACTGCAGTAGATTGAATAAGGAGATGTATGTGGACGTGTCGTTTTTGTGATTTCTTAAATGATATTACTTGAAAGTTATTTTTGCAGCATATGTGGACTGTATGAAGAGGTTGGCTCTTTTAAATACAAAATGACAATACAATCCTAATATGAAGCTGTATGACCACAATACTACTCTTTTGTCCATGCTGTGCAGCCCTATTCATTAGTCATATCAGTTATTAAAGTGTATGCAAGTTACATGAAGAATTTGTTTTGCTTGCTTTTCTAGTTACCTCACTGAGGCTAGTCTAGATGAGAGCAATTGTTTCTTCTATCACTGTTTAGAAAGTGATGGGGAAATGTAGCTCTCCAGGTAAAAGTGGCTGAAGGCTAACTTGGCTTTCATTGTGTGGAGTCCAAAGCTTTGAGTATTCCTGAATGTCTGGAATTGAGAAATTGTTAAGTGCTCTAACTGAAAAAATGTCCCCAATTGACCTTTCACTGTGTCCAACAGTAACAGTGTTTGGTGAAGTCGACAAGGTCATGTTTAAAACAGCAAAAAGGGAGCAAACATTTTGTTTGTTAAGTGCTGAATACATCAAGTTTACACGGAGCACTCTGAGAGCAGCCGAATACAGAGATGGCCCCAAAGGTAGAACTACAGAAAAATGCTTATGCCCATACACTCTCACTAATTAAGTCCAAAGTGGTGAAATGATCGATGGCCTTACACAGGTGAGGTGCATCCGGAGTATAGGACTGCCAACCTTTGGCCATTAAATTCACTCATGGGTGACCACCATTAGTAAAGCCCCCCCACCAGAAGCCATCAAGGTGACACAGCACTTTTCGACAAGCAAGAGAGATGGGTCACCGGGGAGCCATATTTCATCCAACACTGCAGCATCTCTGCTAGGGACGCATATAAATTCTGACACAACTGTTAGCAATACCTGGCACAGTGTGGCTCCACTTTCATTTTTTCCCTCCACATCCTCAATTACCGCAGCTCATGTTGGCTGCCTGTTAATGAAAGATGAGCTTCTCCATTGTGTTCTTGCAGCCACTTTGGTGAATAACTCCATCCGCTCATTACTGCATTAATTGAGTGTTTACATCAGCACTGGAAGGATGAGCCTTGCTGTCTTCTCTTGATTTATTTGCTCCCCGTCTCACGCACACATCATTCGCTGTATTGAGATGCGCTAATTGAGACAGCAAGTATGATGACACACTGTCATCCACATGCAACCTGGTTGTGCGACAAAATGGGAGATTTAAGCCCACTCAGCCCAAATTCATCCTAGATTAGTTTTATTTAGGGGGGGTGTTAGGTTTTTGTTTGATTTTCTTTTTTTTTGGGGGGGGGGGGGGGGGGGGTTTTTGAAGGATGTTGGT
>JBBKCR010000134.1:3790325-3810628 GCA_037577295.1 Ladigesia roloffi | reverse complement strand
CTATATATTTTTTTGGAATATACCTTTTCTGAAGCTGTACACATATATGTGTATATATGTGTGTGTGTGTGTGTGTGTGTGTGTGTATATACATAAACACCACATCCATGTTCACATTCATTTAAAAAGGATTTCATGAACATTTCTTTGTAGCATTGCCCTTGTAGCCCATTAACTCCTAAGAATGTAGCTACTCTGCATTAAGTCTTTATTATACTTGTTTCTCTTTATAGATCCACTCAGCCCATCATTGATTAATCTACACAGTATGAACAAGAGTACTTTGATTAAAGTTGTGTCTATTAATGGGGTACGTTTTTGGGTCAGATGATTCCGAGCTAAATCATTACGCACAAAAGGCAAACCTGAGCCAGTGATTGAGAATGCGTACCTGATATTGAGCGACTCAGACCCAACCTTGCACTTTTTTGACAAGGTTGACTGATTTATTTACTAAGCTCGGTCAGCGTATTAAACTCTGGGCCTAGGGCAGGCAATAAGCAAGCTCTAGCCTTTGTTTACAGAATTCAGGCTACAGAACAAACCTGTGCAATGTTCACAACGAACCGATACATGGCCTCACATGAATTATGCAATGAAGCAATAGATCGCTGATGAACTATCTAATGAGGCTGTGGGGTGGGGGCTGGGGTCTGAATAGTGAACCCAGGCAGGCAATCTGTGCAGCATGAAAGCTTATGGTTCTCACTGGGTCTCATTTCCTTTTTGTCAAAGCCACAAATATTGATGTAAACCTGCTGTCGAGGCATTAGATTCTCAGTGTATACAGGATGGGGTGTAAGACAGACCTCATGATAAAATTTATATTCATTTTAGGACATAATACTCTCTGGTTTATCCCATTTTAATCCTGTCCAGTTCAACCCATTAGTTAAGTCTCCACCTATCATAAAGCGATACGAATCTGGAAATGTGAAATCTTGCATGTCATGTGAAGTTCCACTGTATTCTTTCAAACTGCTACTAACGTAACTTCATTCATCCATCCATTTTCTACCCCTTTATCCTGCACTGGGGTTTGGGGGGGTGGAGCCTATCCCAGCTGCTACGGGCGAAGGCGGGGTACACCCTGGACGGTTGCCAGCATGTTGCAGGGCCACACACTGACACACATTCACACTCACAGTCACACCTAAGGGCAATTTAGTGTGCATAATCAGCCTATCCCCAATCACACAAGTTCTTGGTGGTGGGAAGAAAACCGGAGCACCAGGAGGAACCTGCACCACCGTGCCGCCCTCAAAGTAACATCAACGAACATCTATTTCGGCATAACCGACATGACCAAAGAAGGGAATGTTTCACTGTTGCAGTGTCAGCCAGGGTCATTTCAACTCTGATTGAATAGAAAGTGTATGAGGGGCCTTCTTACCTCTCCATTCAGATACATACAGTCAAGGACACCATTATTTTCTTCCATAGCTTGTCTCAACCGCAAGTGTTCAGATTTATTTTTTAAGCTGTAACTTGTTACCTCATTCATTAAATCACAAAATGGTGCCGTTCACAACACTATCTCCATGGACAAAGCCAACCGCTACCATCCCAGGCAAAATATAACTCCAAATAATGCACTCTGTGTTTCAGTCTGGACTACAATGGATGTTTAAAAAGTTAAACTAGGAAACATTGCTTCAAATAATGTGTTCATTACACAGTAACAATTACAGACCTCAGTCACAACACTATTGTTCTTAAGTTTTGTAATTATTATTGTTGTCATTATTATAGGAGCATTTTGCTCTTGCCCTTTAATTTTCCTGTGATTAATTTCTTTGTCTTTTGCAGCATGCACGTTGGAAAATGAACCTATTTTTAGCCTGAAGTCTGAAGTGAGCTTTTGTTCCTCTCTGTTGCATTACAGTGTCTAAACAGCATCTAGCAGAAGCCAGACAAAGACATTTAAAAGGAAAGTGTAAGTCCTGTGGTAGTATTTTTTAACACTTTGCAATATTTTTTAAAAGAAAAGAGAAACAAAGTTTTTGCCTGCATGTCTGATCAGTCAGTCTGATGTCAGTGTGTATTGCCTTGTAACCTGTTTCAGAGAAAATAGAATAATAGTATGCATATCATAATATCATAATAACAGGAATATGGCAGGCAAATACCCAAATACATATTATGTGAATGCTATCACAGTTATCAATAGAATTATGAACCAAAGCAATATGGCACAATTACAAGACAGTAGAACCTTGGTTTAAAAATTTGGTTACAATGAAAAAGAGCACAATATAAATATATTTTTTATTTGCAAATACCCTGTCTTTTGTTTTGCTGTATGGGTACAGCACTCTAACCAGTCATTGGCAATCAAATGGACAGGTCATTTGAATTACTGAGACATTTATTTTCACAGTAAACTTCTTTTCAATGTGCTTGAATACAGTAATAATTTGTCATAACTGAATGAACGTGCATTCAAATGCATTTAAAGTGACTGTAAAGGCCACATATGGCTCTGCCTTAATGACTCTAGCATTTCGTTTCACAAGTCTAATCACACTGTATCCAGTTTTTCCTTAACTGGCTTTCAAGTAATGCAAAAAAAGTTAATGAAAGAATCCACTTTTCTATTATGGCCTAAGTGGAATGACTTTAAAAACTTTAAATTGGCTGCCCCCTCAACAAAATGCTTCAATTGTTTTAGTCACCGAGTTATAATAAAATCAGCTATACCTGCTGTCTCTGACTCACTGATGCAGGTGTGAGGTGCTGACACCCTAGACCAGGATTGTCAAACTCCATTTGTTAAGGAAGTACAGGTTTTTGGGTTCAGTCTGCCTCTGCTTATCAATAGCAAAGTCAGGGGAAAGGGCCTTTCCTTAAGGTCACACGGGTCTACCTTTCTACCTAACTTAGTCTCTTATCTTTTAGAAGTTGCAATTATCACTGGAAAAAGCATCTTTTAAATTTATGATATGTCACTTATAGCACTAAGAAGCAAGGGAAATTCTGTTTTTGCCAAAGGTTTGCTCTTTAATACAGGATATTCATTATAGACCTAAATTAAAGTTAATGCTGTGTGTATGGACCTGTTTTGCACTTTATGGACCATTTTATTTTAGTCACTTCTTGACATTGAAACAAACTGAAAAAAATCAGCCCTGAACCTGCCACTACAAAATGCATCACTGGAACTGCTGCATAATTACATAAGCAATATGATAGTACTTATATAGGTTGTACTGGCTTATGAAACAAATATACAAAACCAAAATAAGTAAATAATAAATATAGACCAAAAAATACAGCATTGTTGTATGTATTCCTAACCCAAACTCCCCATTCTTATGGAATGAAAAAGCATGGAAATACAAGAGGGTTCTACTACTTGCTGTCTAGGAGGTTTTGCCTGTGTCATCTTAATGTCAAATGAAGATCCTTTTTTGTCCTCCCACTCTCCATCGAGCCCATTATGAGTTTCCATATTCTCCCTACTCCTCCATGCTTTGTATTACTCCTCCAGCATGCTGTGCACTCGGCATTGCGGGCATGCTGTCATGTGTGACACAGCCCAGCGCAGGCGATAGGATATTCTTTACCCATCTCACAATAATGAGCATCTGAACAAGCCTCTCTTGCTTTCCCTCTCTGCTGGCTGTCTTCTCCAGTCTGTCTACAGGTTGGATCTGGCCTATGACAGCTCTTGTCAGGGATTTCACAATCCTGACATAGTGTTAACTCACCTACCACCTGTAGGTGCCTGTGTGTTTGTGTGTCTATGTGTGTGTGTGTGTGTATTAAAAAAGAGGTGTTTATGCAAGTTTGATGTGAAGGAGGGAGCTGTAGCAGGTTATAAATAGACTGCATTGCTTGATTAAAAAACATGTAATCACTGAAGGGTCATCTCCACATAATGATAGTGTTCCATGGCCATTAAAAAAAATGTAATTGGATGCAAATTTTTGTAGCTTTTGTCGCTCAATATCTAACAACACAGTGAAGCAAATGTGAAAAAATATTCATCAAAATTCGACTGAAAAAAATTATATTATTATATTACATTCTTTAAACCTGTGGCCCATCAACCATGGTCTTGGTGAACTACCTTACTGGAGAGTCTAATACACTCCAGCTGATTAGCTGCAATCAAAAGTACTTGATTGGCTGATGCATTTGTAGCAGGGACAAAGAAGGGACAGCATCTTAGATAGAGGCTGGAATTAAACAAATGTAGATGCCTGGGAGGATGGTTGGTGAACCTAAAAATTATACAGAAGAAAATGTTAAAAGTATAACTAACCACAGTGGAGTCCTGTATCGATTCCTACTGCAGTGAGGTCACTCCCACTTTTATTTGTCCTTTGATTTTGTTATCTTATGCATCTGTGTTCTGTTATATAAGTTCCCCAGTCCAAACCACTGCATTCACCACTGTTTGTTTTCCTTTGGTAACTTCACACTTGCCCTTGGCCTACCATAACTGTGTGTATATCTCAGGTTCTCTGGTCTCTGATATGTTTTTCTGTTTGGTTTTCTTGCGTCGGTTTCTGTTTGTATGATCATGTTTTGGTTGCATTCCTGTGTCATATTCAAAACCTTTTTCTGGCACCATCAAGTGCTCTAACCTCCCTTTTCTTCAGCACAAGACCGTTGTGAAGATATTTTTTTAACATATTGTACTACAAACACTATTAGATATATTTTTACATTAGTTTCAGAATTCCTTGTGTCTAGAATGCCCATTTTGCTTAATTCATTATGTGGATTCAATAGACATGGACCCTACAGGTTTTAGCAAAAGCTTATAAAGAACAAATCAAATTCACCGGAGAGTCACCTGAATACGTTCTTCAAAGGAAGGAATAAGACAAAAATCTGTTCTTCTTGAACAACAGTTTTAACATTGGCAGTGTCATAATTTTACGTTTGAACATTGGCCTAAAAATGATACAGATATTTAATTCAGTTTACTAAACATAACTGTTGATTGTCGACAAGTCCCTTCAGAATTATAGTTACATTTGAATAGTGTAGCAAAATTAAGCAAATTACATTAAACCATGGATTATTGTTAGTCAGACTGAGTGCATTTGTTTGAGGTCTTAAGTCTTTAGTCCCAAATCCAAGTCTCTGGGGTGCCATTTGTAAAAACTTAGAACATAGAGGTGCCATTTTTTCAGAATTTTCTCATTCAGAGCTAAAAGTGTTTTTTTTTTATGTTGCACTCTAAATCTAAATGTAGCACTTTTACAAATGGTGACTATAAATGTGGCATTTTTGAGCTGTAAATGTTGAGCTCTATAAGTTTAGATGATATGCTTATTGACCACACCCCTTGATAACAATTGGCTGTTACTTAGGTGCAGGTTGGGCTGCGTGCTCTGACATTCCCTCGCCAACAATATCTTAAATCTAAATATAATTATGAAAAATATATCTCGCACTGTACATGTAAAACTTCACATTTAGATAGGGATTGGTGGCACCTTTCCAAAAACCCCTCATTTAACATAACGACACCCTCCGATCCTGAGTTATTAGCCAAAAAAAGTAAAGGGACACCTGGGTGAGGTGAACGTTTTTGGGGTAATAACTCTGGATTATGGCAAATGAGGGGTTGTTGGCAAGAGTATGCAGTATAAATAAATAATTCCCAGCCTCAAGTCCCCATGGCTGTGAGCGTGTGTGTGTGTGTGTCTTGGGGAAGAAAAGCTGCAGGTCTACAAAGAACCCCTCCACATTCTGAAGCAACATTAATATTCTCACTGCCACCTCTTCTCTCCTTCGACCCCCTTCCCATCAGCACCTCCATGTCTTTATACTGTAGATTTCTTCTCTGCATTGATCTTTCCTCACTGTAACTACTTTACCTTCTCTGTGTTCTTGTTCGCAGAAATGTCGTCCTGGTCGGTCTCTAGCTGACACTTTCTTTGTCTTCCTCCAACAACCTGTCTCGCTGTCAGTTCTCTCACAATCTCTGTCTTTTCTCACCGAATCTTTGAATTGCTGTAAATGCAAATTTATAAATCACAACCTTGCAGCTATGCCTTCCTTAATAAACTGCAAACGTACACACACAGGCACTCATACTCATACTGAACGGCATTCTCTCCACTGGGATTCCCTGCTCTACACAAAGAGCTGACCTGTACCACAGGACTGCATTAAAATGCCTCCCACACAGACACACACACACACACACACGCACGCACGCACACACACACACAACCTGCTCATTAAGTAAAAATATGCCTCACATGCCACTGCAGAGCATATTCAGATGTAAGCCTTGAAGCTTTTCTATAGGCTGGTGTAGAAAACAGGCTATTTAAACATTCAAATTGTCATTAAATCAAAAAAATAATTTGTGCGACTATCATCTCATCTTAAAAAATGTATTTTGAACTGATATTACTGGTAAATACCCTCAGTAACCTGTTACCCCCAATAAAACGTGTCAGTATTGCACCTTAACCTGTTTGCCAACTGCCACTAAACATGAAAAAAGGACAATAAAAATGATAATTTCTGGCACCAATAAATCATGGCAGTGTAAGATTACGTCCTATTGTATGAGCAAGTAAAACATGCAAAGCTAAAGACTACAGGCAACAATGTGGAATTGCCTGAAAAAAATAAACACAAATGAGGTCTACAGTGTAAGTTTAGTCAAGCGAAACGTGAATGGCTCATTCTTTGTGAGTTAAAGAGTGCGTATGTGTGTGTATGTGTGTGTGTGTGTGTGTGTACAGGAATTTCAGGGGGCGTCTCTAAAGAATGGTCCAACATTTCTCAGCAATTTTACCAAAGCATGTGTAGATACTATTTTTGTGCGAAATGTCCATCCCTAGACACAAACTAAGATTGACTCTCTGACACCAGCGAGTAGAAAATCAGCCCCTACAACCACAGCAGAAAATCTCCTCCAACCCATCCACCCACGCACGCCTACTTACACATATCCTCATCCTCTTTCTCTAATATCTTTCACCAACCTCTCTCTCTTTGTCCATCTGCATTAAGTGTATGCCCATATCAGGTAATATACACTGCCCATTACTGCTCAAATAAAATACCTCTGACTGGTATACAATATATAAATACTATTACCATGTACAGGAATACATGGACACATGCACGTGCACACACACACGTATATATATACACACAAACAGGCAGACAAGAAGTGAGCACAGCAGGACATTGATATTCAGCACACCCACACACACACACTGTGGTTAGGATCTGAGATCTGGACTCTGTGTGAGTTAACATGCTGCAGTGCTCTGCACCATCATCATTAGGCAGACACAAACACATGCCAGCACAGACACACGCATACACACATATCACACACACACACACAATGCCCAAATAACAGTTAAGCGGCAAAATGTTGTGAACGATTAATGTCTTGGTCACACACGCACATCAAACCCATCCTCGAACCCAGCTGAGAAATGAGTGCCATATTTCCGTGGTCATGTATTCGCATGTGCGTGAAGAGAACAGTATACGATTATGCATATGCCTTCGCTCATCTATAAACCATAAAGACATTTACACATCAAGGCAGCCAAACGCATTCCGAACAGGTTTTTGATTTGACTCTACACGAGACCAGATTAAATGATGAGGTCCAGGCATCCAAGCTTTTCTGATGCGCTGCAACTTGGTTCACAACCACATTTACATGCACACGGATGCTTCGACGGAGGCTCTGCTTCAGTGCTTTTTTTTTCACATGGATTTGACTCATCACCAGCAAGTGTGTTACAACCTAAGTTACAGAAGTGTCTGCTCACAGCAAAAGAGGACTGGGGGATGATGAGTAGCCAACCTTCAGGCAGAAAAACCTTTTCCTCTTTGAGGACATACATTTACTTTAGCTATAATCTTGGTTTTAAGTGCAGTGCCTTTATTTTTTGTTGTTACTAGCTTTATCAACATGTATAAATAAATAGGGTGCAGTCTAAAACCCAATCAAGCATTATGAATAATTTTATTCCTTATATATCGCTTTGTCTGCCCCTATTTGAAGTTTGAAACAGGAAATGTGTCCAATTGTGTTGATTTCTGGGTATGTTTGTTTCCTAAGTTAACACTTACCCTCAAATGTTTGTCCTTCTATGGGCTCATCAAACAAACAAACTTCACTTGTGCTTATATGGTAATGAAGCAGACCTTAAGTGGGAAAAAATGGCAAGAATGCTACTGAAATGGGTGGTATGAAGTCAAGCTAAACTATGACATGATCGTGTAAACAGCACAGTTTAGCCATTATCAAATGCTAAGTTAGCATAAGTTTAAATTGATTAAAAGTTGCGTCAAGCTGATATTGGCAGGACTACTTGGAAAAGCTTTAGACATGTAAATTGCCTCACTGTGTTTTTGGACACTTTCTGCAGGTTTCGAACACGCACGAATTCAAACAAACATGAATAATGAACAAGAAAATGGGCTCATCCATTTAGGGATTGTTTTTTCTTACAGGCAGGAAACATACGGAGCACTGATCATTTCAAATGGCTGGAAACTCATATGTGTGGAAACCTAGGGTCATCATGAAGGGTGCAGGTAAATGACACTATAAGTACATTTTAACATGACTAAAAGGTCTTGGTGCTCCATTTCTTACCAAGAACTAATAGTCAGTCTGTTGTATGGATAATAGTGCAGCTGGTGTTTGAAGTTTGCTATTGATTGATGTTAATAGTGGAATAAGGAGAGTCTGTGGGAAGCTTAGGCTTAATCAGTGTGGATGTTTAAAATTTTTACTTTAACACCAATGACACACTGAGGGTAATTGCCGTCTTGTTTTTCAACAGACAAATGTCCCTCTCGATAAGAGAGATGAAGCGAGCTTCATGTTAGACTAGTGCACCGACCACAACAGAGGAGAAGATATCGCTTCTATCAACTTGTCTTTTTTCAGTGGCATTGTCATTGGAGTTTTCTTACTCTGCTGCCCCTCGGCAGAAACAGTCCTTCTAATTTCCGCAGTAATGGTGCCCTGTCCACACCACTTATTCCAAACTTGCCCAGACTAACGACATCACTGCTGACGCTGTAATAGAAACGGATTCGCTTGGAAGTTCTCCCCTGATATAAATGTGTCCAGACATTTGAAGTAGCACATTTAACTTCTGGTCGCCCATGAGTGCCGTTGAAGGGAGGTCAAATTACATTTTTGCCTGACCGAATGTGCAAAGCGCTGGAGAGAGACTTCAGCTCGCCTCTGATGTTCTCATTACTCCACTGACAGCAGCCAAAGGGTCCAAGGCCTTCAAATAATTACAGCTTCAATGGGCAACTTCTCAATTATAACAGAATGCCTAATTATTACATACACATTCAAAATGGACTTGTTTGATTAATGACTGTAGTGCTTAATTTTCCCCCTATGCTAAAGGGAAACTCTGAAATAATCAGTTGGTTCTATTTTTGCAGTTTTATTTTTTACAAACTGACCAAAACAATAGATTTGCTGCTTTAGAAATGCTTAGGGGAGCACAAGTGAAGTCAGGACTGTTTTATTACAATTGGATATTGTTTATTCATCTGTAATATTTTTTGTAAATAGAAACCCTAGGAACTCTAGGAACTGCCTGTAAAACCATAAGTCGCATTGGACTCTCACCCTCGATATTCAGTAGTACTGCGAGAAAGTTCATAAATACAATCCTGAAAATGTCATGTGCATCACTTATTGTAAGAGACAATGCAGGCTTTAGCCAGTGGGGAGCATTTTAAGGAGCCAGCATTATTTTTTGGGATTACGCTTTCGCTACCAAAGTTTAAACACACTTTCTCATACGATTTCCTTTGTGTTTAATTATTGGCTTCATAGTAGATTAATATTGAAAATATAAACCTATTGCTCTGATGACAGCTTTCCACACTGGAGTTGTATTTAATTAACAGCTGTTCTTCCTCAAGAGTTCAGTAGTGGTATTCTTTGCCTTCTTAATGTGTTTGGGATCATCAGTTGTGATGGCCGGGTTGGTACACAGTTAGTGATTCTGTTCCACTACGGCTCTACTCCACATTAAGAACCACATAATCAACAGTCCATCATTACCTTATTACAAAACATATTCTGGTTTGTTTAACTCTGTTTTGGTTTACTGCATAATTCCACTTGTTTCTTCATCATTTTGATTGTTTTCGATATTAATCGATACTGTAGAAAATAATTAAAACAAAAAATAAAGAACAGAATGTGTATCCAAATTTTTGAGTGTACATGACTGCAACATCACATTTGTCCCTTACTTGTCTTGTACTTTAAACTGTATTTGTCTATGCATTGCCTGTCCCAGAATCTGCTTGGCCCTTTTTTGGATATTTAAGATAATATGTTGTAATATGAATGCATTGCATTTTTTATTAAATATACGCAATATCTATATACATTAAAACTGCGCAGAAGAAAGTCATATTTTGCACAGAGCTGAAGTTGTGTTTACTATTTCCAAATATTGCATTTCATTCAATTATATGGGTAACCCTCAAGAAACACAGTCATGAATGAAAACGTAGCAATTGGCACCTAATGTGAAAGTTAATAAATACAATGCACAAAATAATCAATCAGATACGATTCATTAATCAAGGGTAAATATAAAAGGGTTTAACACTTGATACTCACGTAAATCTCATAAAAGTACACGCAATCATTGTTTTACAGATCGGGAGGTCGGCAAGCCCCCATGGATCTGTGATTTTCATCAGTTTTCATCTTGTGGAAATTTGCATCTTAACAACAAAAGCAATTTTCCTCCAGCATTGTTATGGTACTGTACCACAGTAGTAGGGGGAGGTGGCTGGATGGGGTGAGGGGCTCTTGACTGTAGCATTTGCATTCAAATCACTGAATTTGGAATTGACTCTACCTGCTTGAACTGAGGGTCTATCTCCACAGGGTTACAAAAGCGGGTTAAGGCAGCGCTCCATCGCCTTGGAATGGATGGAATGCTGATAGCCTTTGATGGGCTGATGCGGTGACTGTCCTATTTCTGCTTCTTCCTCGGGTGTGTTTTTAGCGAGGCTTTTTGCTTCTTAACAATCAATGCCACATTTAATATAGAGTTATGTGCTGAATGATTTATAGCGTAATATTCAAACAGATAAAGTTTTCTCATAAACCCACAGTCAGGCTGTGGGTCTAAGGCAGTTTATAATATTTATGATATTGATATAGACAAATTGTAATGCTGACATGACCTGTGGAAATAATGCACAAACTCTACGGTTCCAGGCTCAAAGTTTCATTTGGAAGATCTAATATTGGAACCATTATTGGTTTTTCACGATTACGTTAAGAAGAGATTAATGGTAATATGCCTCAAAGCACATATATCCATGCACTAAGCTTCTTTCGCTTTCCTGCATTTGATCTTTTTTTTTCTCTTCCACCTGGTTGTGGCCTTCACGGCACATTTCCTTGCTATAGCTCAGGTGTCTGGGTTGCATGACCTGTGGATGGTGTGTTTAAAAAACAGCCAAGGCTGTGCACTTCTCACAGTCTCTGTTCTCAAACTTGTTTCCTTTTCTCACTTTCTCAGGCCATAATTCCAACTGGGACATCATAGGTACACTCGCATCCGATCAAAAATGCATTTGGGTCCCGATTAGCTCAAAGCCAACCATATCAACCTTATTTCAGACACATCTGCCTTTTATAGCTGTTCATTTACTGAATGGCTCGATTCCCACATTCCCAAGCTAAACTGGTCATTCCCCAACAGGCTGCCATGTGGGAATGCTGACGAATCATCTCTGCAAGTCCTAGCCACATGAGTCATGGAGCATCAAGGAACTGACTATGGCTGTATCAGCCCATAATCGCCAATGCTAAAAATAAAGACAGAGAGGGAGAAGTAAGGAGACACACACACACCCACATAGGCAGTGTTTAATGTAAACACTCTCCCAGACACAGAGTCAGACCCATGCTTCATGCACACCCCAAGAGGCAGTGAACCAAATGAACCACAGCACACATGGCGCAGCACCTGCATGAATCATTTAGTGTGGCTGAAACAAACAAAAGTAAAGATCATGCTCATAATTTGGTGAATATCTGCACATAGGGTCGTGATCTTTATTTGCTATTTTTTCATAACAGTCCAATATTGAACAAAAAAACACTAGGTTCTAGAGGCAAGGCTTCGAAAGAGAGAGAGAGAGAGAGAGAGAGAGAGAGAGAGAGAGAGAAAGAGAGAGAGAGAGAGAGAGTGTGAGTGTATGTGAGAGAGGGAGAGAGAGTGTGTGTGTGTGTGTAAGAGAGAGAGAGAGAGAGAGAGAGAGAGAGAGAGAGAGAGTGTGAGGGTGTGTGAGAGAGAGAGAGAGAGAGTGTGTGTGTGTGTGTGTGAGAGAGAGAGAGAGAGAGAGAGAGAGAGATGTTTCAGTACCAGCATGGTGTTTCAGAACCATTTCCATAGGATGTGCTTATAATCTCGAAAGGTCTTGTTATTAATAATGAGTGGCAGGTATACTGAACGCCTGGCCGGAGAATCCAGATGGATGGCCTTGCTTGTAATCGTCTAGCAAATCTACCTGTTTTGTTTTGTTTTTCCGTTTTTAAGAGAAGGCGAGCGAGAGATGCTCTGCACCCAGGAATAGATTAACACAGCGTGTCTCTTTGTCTTACTGCGCCTGTCCACATGAATAAAACCTTCACCACAATTTTCTCCACAACCCAACAGGCCTGAGAAAAGCAGACAGGAGTGTGTTCTAACACCCTCACACTTACAAACTTCCTTCTCGCTAATTCGTGTTACCTTTATCCCAGGGTCCTTATATAATGTGCCTTTTCCCTCAACACTCTCAGGATTTATAGTCCACTGCATATACCTGAGCAAACAATAGTCTGCAGAATCTCCAAGGGAACAAGTGCTCAAAATATTTCTTTCTATTTTGTATCATTTTGTGTGTCCATTACACAGCAATCCATTACTTATATAGATAAATAAAACTCAAAATGCATTTTATTATTCAACACCTATGGTTTTTAGGTATTCTAAGGTAAGCTTTCCATCCTTATTCTTAAAATATAATACAATGTTCATGTTCATGTTTTAGGCATTTACAGTGCATATAAATTACAATTATGATTTATTCATGTTCTTACTATAACTTGGTTCATGTGCATTTGGCACATGTACATTAAGTCTGTGTGTGTGTTGTAATAAGACATATAGGTGTGTAACAAGCGGATGTGGGAACTCTTCTGCTCCGCTGCTCATTGATCATTTTGCCCAATGTCTCAATCTCTCAGGGAAGCCATTTGTCAAGGTGATAATTTGTTTTGTAGCACAGGAAATTGTACAGCAGGAATGAGGTGCTTTTGTGGTTTCTCCTTTCACCCCACAGCCCCCACACCCAACACACATTTATTTAATTCAAGGGTTGTCAGAGTTGATTTTAGGGCTTTATGTTGTTTCCACAGTTGCAGAATTGTAGAGTTATGATTTGTTCTCCTGCGGTTTAAATCCGAGAATCTGTTTGACGCTTCCTGGCACTCTCAGTAAAATACTGCCACATTTTGATCAATGACATCTCTCTCAATGTTCACCCACGCTTGCATCACACATTCTCATGCAAACCTACAGTGCCTGAAGCTTGAGACGTTTCAGTGGAGCACTGAGATCTTAAGGCAGAGTTTGTTTGTTTTCATCATGTTGACACAGACTGACCAATTAACGCCAGTTCTGAGCGTGAGACTGTGGCCTCGCTGCCCACCTGACAGGGAGGTTAGGTTGCCGCAGGAAATATGAAGGGCGCTGAGGCAGTAAGCGTCCATTAACATACTCCACATCACGTCTGCCTGCCTACTGCAGTAACCTAACTGTGTATGCTCATCTGGGCTTGTGGGTTCAATTAAGAGTTTAATGGTCCTACGTGATGTTACTCTTTTGTGGGAAAGTGCCGATTATATATGTGCGTGTATGTGTTTGCGCCGTCGCTTAGCCATTAGATGCGGCAGCTGTAATGAGCCTGGGCAGCTGTAGCAGTGCAACAGAAGCCGAGAACTGCCTTCTAATGGGCCTGTGCAGATGCAATCAAAACCCAAACACAGGTTTCCGACTCTGTCCGTACCCATACGCTCCATTTTTCCTATCCACACATTCCAACCCCATTCTTCTCACTGAACTTCCGTGTACTACTTTACAGAAACGAAGTCCTGCTCCTTCTCTGACTTTCAGATTTTGAGAGTCTCCAGATTTTCCATTTTCACACGATTGATTATTTTGTACCAAGTTGACTTTTCAGGGAGGATTTCAAACAAACTCTGTGAGCGAGGTCTTTTACTGCATTCCTGAAATGGCTTTTATCTGTCTGAGCTTTCATCTGTCCTTGCATTGTAGTGGAGGAGACGAGAGACGGAGAGGACCAGGAGCACCGATTTCACAAGCGTTAGCCCACATAAAGTTTTCACTCAACTTCTCTGCCACCTCGTCTCTCACAGCTGGGTGCCTCTGTGCTGCCATCTGGACTGAGTACACTGCCCAAGGGTGGAGCAAACGAGGGTCTAACCCAGCGCCGAGCCATACAAGCCCCCTGGAACTCTGCTCTGCCCGTAAGCACTCCATCATGTCCTTGAGGTGCTACCCCAATTGGGAGACTGTTTCTCCACAGCAACCGAGCTAGGCCAGTTTTGGCTGCTCTGAAGCTTTTGGCCTGGAGCCTCAAACCTCACAGGACTGATATGAGATCTGTATTCATGCCGTGAGGCCTCAGTGGGAGCCTCAGCTACCTGCAATCTGGGTCAATTTGCGCATTATTTTATAGCCCTTATCTCGGTGTAGGAGGATACAAGGGGAAAAAAAGACTTCTCACTCACAAATCTGCTGTTCCACAGGCAGTTAATATCACTTAATCAATAAAGACTACAATTCTCATTCTGTCTCTTGATCCTCACAAGTATTTTCACACACATAATCCAATCATATCACTGATTTTGGCATTTAGCCTGATTCAAATATGCTTGATAAACAAACTGATGCTGTGGAAGTTTTTCTAAGATTAATGTTGTTATGCTGCGGAAGTTGTTTTGACCAAAATATTTCCACACAAAAACACACACACAAAAACACACACACAAACACACACACACAGTAGATAATTAACAGTGATAGATAATGCTAACAAAAGAGTGTGACACACAGAGGGAGACCTGTGCTCTGCACTTTGAAGATGCTGTAGTTATGATAATGATGAGCTGGGCACTAATGAGTACACACACTCACACACACACACACACACACACACACACACACACACACACACATACACACACACGTTTTCCGATGCAACTAATTGCCACTGCAGCTGCTGTTTTTTTTGGGCTGGTGATTAGTAATGGAGATGTTTGTGTAGCTTATAGCTCTCAGTGTCACTGAAACTAAATGATGTAAAAGAAGTAAGAAGGTAGAAAGCGAGAGAAAGATGGAGAGAAAGGAAGCAGTGGCAGAGAGTGAAGAGGAGATGGGAGATATAGAACAGATAAGTGGATGAGGTGAATACAAATAGACATGAGACAAGAAGAAGGAGGTGTTGCAGGGCACAGGAGAAATATATGCAACTCATTAGAAGATGATAGCAGATGAAGAAGATGATGCCGGAGGCATCTAGGAGAGTTAAGCAGGTTTAAAATGATAAAGACAACAGTTAATGTGGACTGTGATCTGGGCATGTAAAAAAAGAGAGAAAGGAGTAAGAAAACAGTGATATGGCGAAATGGAGGACAAGACAGGATGCATTGACATTAAAAGAGAGATTGGGAAATGCAACGGGTGACTCATGATAGAGTGAGAGATGGTGGAGTATCAATTATTTAGACATCTGCTTCCACCATGTAGTCTCGCCACACAGAGAACAATGGGCTTTTTAAAAAATCCATGTAGGCTGATCTCAGGGAAAGTGAAGAATCAAATGTGAACCTGCCATTGACTTCCATTGAGCCAGGTGTGAACAAGAAGCTCAAGGGTCCTAAACTTCGATACATCAATTTCCTTCTATGTGATGAAAAGAGCTGGTTTATTTATCCAGCCCTGTGCTATTGTGGCCACTGCTGCTCTAGGATGTCCCGGATGGCTCCGACAGCTACGACGAGCAGACAAACCTGAGGGGAAGAGAGGGGAAAAAAGTGCAAAGACACTTAGGATTTGGCCCACTTACTGGATGTTTGAGCTGTTCCAGTACACGGCGTGACGGTTATTCCCGTGGCTCGGGTGCAAGTTGGTGGAGAGAAGCGTGAGGAGACAGAGGTAGAGCGAAGAGAGAGCCATAATATCCTCCGCGACCTTCTTCTCTCAGTCTTTCCGTCCAGCAGAAACGACCAGGCGCCTTATAACATTCCGGCAACTCGTAAAAATGTTAATGCGCTCAGCGTGGGCTCGCTCCTCTCTGGACCCGTCCCGTGCCGTCTCGTCTTGTCGTCCAAAGTCAAAGCTGTGCGTTTTATCGTCTTTAACTCTGCCACTCATCCAAGGCATCCTTCTTGCCTCATTTCGAACGCTACAACTCATTCATTGAGGATAAAAGAAAAAAAAAAACAGTATCCCCGTTTACCAAAACTTCCCTGCATAAAAAGACCGTGACAAGAAGAAAAAGGTTGCAAGCAGAAACGAGTACACAAGAGAAGAAAGAGCAGCTTCAGGATCGGCGGTTTTCAGAGTTCAAGACCAAATTATCTCCTCATGCCTGGCATTTTTCACTTGCTTTGCCTTCGACACACCATCGTTTTCTTTTACTCTTTGTTGTATTTTTTTTATTTTAGAATAATACAACGCAAATAACGTAGAGTTTCCTCTCCTCGTGCATCCCCGCGTCGTCTCATGCTCTTTCTCTTAGAAACTGCACTCGCGTTCCACAGCCACGCCCCCTCCACCCACGCGTGAATCCTGCTTAACTCTCTACCAATCGTGGAGAATGCGTCCTCCGCGTTCACGTGTGGGCCTGTTGCCCTGCAAGTCTGCATTCCGATTTTGGCGCATGCATCAGTGTGAATAAAGGTCCATGGACAAAGTACTGGGATGCCTGACCCTTACACCAACAACGACTTTAATGGCATTGCATATAAATACATAGACTTTTATATTGAGCTGGTATCACCCTTAGCGTTGATAGCAACTTTCATGCTTCTTCTAAGTCTTTCCACAATATTTTGGAGTGTAAATGTGGGTTTAGTTAATCTGTGGAGCATTTATAAAGCACTGTTGTTGGACAATCTCCCTTTTAGTTCATCCCAAAGATGTGGGATGGGCTTGAGGTCAGGGTTCTGATGGGACAGTCAAGATTTCCACAACAAACTCTTCCAAATATGTCTTTATGGACCTTGCTTTGGCACTTGGGCATAAAAAAGGTTCTTCCACATACTGTGTCCACAAAGTTGGAAGCATGCAGTTGCCCAAAATGACTTGGTATGCTGAAGCTTTAAGATTGCCCTTCACTGGAAGTAAGGGGCCTAGATCAAACCGTGAAAAAGAGGTGTGTCCCAGTACTTTTCTCTGTAATTGGTTTATGACCATAACTTAAATAATATCCAGTGGCAAGCAGACCATGTTTATTGATGTTGTTCAGGCCAGTATTTCCCAACCCCAGTGCCACTGTCCACCTGGAAAGTTTAGTGGCTTAGCTGCACCTGGGTCGCCTCAGTGATGAAGGTCTTGAGCTGAATCAGGTGTCAAGGGCAGGTAATAAACAAGGGCCTGCAGCACAAGTGAGGGTTTCACAACTACTGTGTGCAGCCTGGATGTTGTACTGTAGTAATAACAGTGAAGTGAGCAGCTGCCATTACTGCTCTCTGTGGTAGATTTACACTTTAAAAGTCCGAGCACTCTCGCTCCCTACTCTCACTCATATTTTCCCTCCTTTGCTCCATTTTACTCTCTGTTGTTTTTTTGCCAGTGATGCTGTCTCTCTTGTGTCCCCTCCAGGCATGTTGCTGTGGTGACAGGGGTAAAGGGGGAACGAAGAGGAGAGTGAGAAGAGAGAAAGGAAAGGAGAGAACCATCACTTCTTCGAGACGATACGTCTACCGCCCTTGTTCTTGTCAGGATTTACTATGCCGTGTCACTTGCCTGTGCTGCCAATCATGGTCTGTTTCTCTTTCCTGTGTATGCAAATGAAAGCATCTTTTTTTTTCTTCTTCTTCTTCTTCTTCTTCTTCTTCTTCTTCTTCTTCTTCTACTTCTTCTTCTTCTTCTTCTTTCGTTCTCCCCTTGTTTCACACTGAAGGTTTCGCTTAACTTCTGAGCATTTCTCCAAGTTGTCAGGTGCGTGTGTCTTTGTCTTTGTCCTTTTGTTCCAGACTGGGTGAGTGCTGTGTGTCTGGGGTGTTTGGGTATGTGTGCAGCATCACTGGTTTCTTATATGTCACCCATAATCAGATGCATTGGGGTCTGATTCTGAGTGATGGAAAGGTGCTTGCGCGTATGTTGTAACGCAGCCCGTTACTAGGCAACGGGAGACATTAGTAAAACGAAGCTGTTTCTGTTTGTTTTTTCATGTGGGCTGTGATTAATTCCAGAGTAGTTCTAGTATGGGCACATTGATTACCCAGATAATCCATTATCATTAATCTAACTCATTGCAGCTCTGGATCCTGGTCTAATTTTTAATTGCTTTTCCTGAGGTTTCCATTCTCTGGAAGAAGAGGTAGACAGTATAAACTCTATACCAACAATATCTTATCTATTTATTCTGTCTATCCATTTCTGCATTCATCCCTCTAACCATCCATCGATCTGTCCATCCATCACACCCCCCATCCATCCATCCATCCTTCCATCCATCCATTCATCCATCCATCCACCCATTACTTACTGCAGACAGCAACTGGTGTGAGACATTTTAACATGTTTAAATGTTTATGTCAGACGATTACAGTGACTCATTCACAAACAGACCTTGTTTTGTTATTTTGTTCTCCGTTCATTCTCACTTTCATAACATGCGAACCCTCTGCAGTTGGCTGACAATTCATTGTTAGTATGCAATTCCATCAGGACTGTATAAATAATGTTTACAGAAGAAACACTGCCAGAGTTAGTTGGAATATCATTTGTCTTAATATGTAAACCCTCTGCAGGCAGCCAATTCATTTGCTGAATTCTCAGAGGAGATGGCATAAATAACTTGTCTGGTTCATCACTCAGCAGGCATTGGTCAACCTGCTGTTTCTGCTTACAGTGTTCATGACTGACTTACCCAATGCTTGACTGTATGAATGTATGGGTTTAGGAATGGTACTACCTTCACAAAGTCTTCCCTTTTTTATATAAAGGGCACATATAATTGGAAACTAAATTTGACTGCTTTTGTGATTTTTACATATGATAACATTTTCAAATGAATTTACATGAAGCCTTTCAGCCCAGAATCTTTTTCAAGGCAACCAATCAGGAACCAAGTCATATGAACATATGCTCAGAAACAAAAACAGCCTGATTGTTCAAAGTGGAGGTTTGAAAATTGTTAGGTAACTATTTCTGTTAGTTTTTGGTAGTTAAATCATCACTAATAAGTGCACTTTGTGGCATCGGCCTCTTTAAGCCTTTTGTCTGGCGCTGTCCATGGTCCTGAAATGTCCTTGAGGTTCTTAGCACTGTTTCCATTCTATGAAGTTCTCTAGATCCCCTAAAGCACTCCTCTGTTCAAATATTTCTCTGTCCATCTATATTTATGGTAATTTATCCATCCTGGACATAGATAAATGTGATCTAAAATAAAATACAAACTAAATTACAAAACACTGTTTCTCCATGCATCCCTCCCGTTGCTTGCTCAACGTTGTGTTAGTAAACTGTGGTGACATGACCATCCTGCCTTGTGCTCCTCTCACTCCTCTCCCTCTCCCTCTTATCACCCTCTCTTTCTGTCCCTCCCTCTTTCTCACCCACACTGTCCAACACGAATTTGCAATCACTCTGTTTTTCTAAGCCCACTGTGCAAAAATAATCTCAGATGAAGAAAGCACGGGAGAAAAAAATAAGAAAAAGCAGGAACACATGGGGGAGCTGGGGAGAATATGATCAGGGAAAAATATCGTTGTGTTTACAGGAAAGTGTTATGTACTTATAAAGCATGTGATGTGTTGATTGATTTTGTACATTCTCGGGGCAAAAATGGACTAATATCAACAGAAACAACATTGTCAGATGTGGGACAGATGTGTGACTTCACATCCTGGCATCATACAAAGCATGTCTGTGTTTAAATTAGTTGATGAGCATATGCCCACCTTTCTAAGTGTGCATGTGTGTGTGTGTGTGTGTGTGTGTGTGTGTGTGTGTGTGTGTGTGTGTGTGTGTGTGTGTGTGTGTGTG
>JBBKCR010000134.1:3780129-3790225 GCA_037577295.1 Ladigesia roloffi | reverse complement strand
CAGATACAGATAATTCATCTGGTTAACAGATACAGATACAGATACAGATAATGCTGTACTCGCTCATCCCTAGTAAACACAGTCCATATTACAATACCTGGAAACTCCCTCAAGTGTAACTAATCACCTTTTTCCATTGTAAACCAAAATAACTGTCTCCCACCTGTAATCATTTTGATTTGTTAAGAAAGAAAACAGTCATTCCTAAGGTTGGCCTGGGCTTGTCAGTACAATTAAATGCAAAAAATCATCTGTGAGTAGCAAGACACTGTAAAATGATCAAGGATAAAATGCACACATCACTGGTGAGAAACTAGAGTGGGCGATTCCTGCAGTGCTCCTTTGTAATATGATAACCATGCCATAGTACACACCCTCATAATGAACCAGAATCTGGACTTACCTGCCAGTCATCAGCAATGTCCAGTGAGCGGTATCGCATTCCCAGGTCAGGTCCTGTAAAATCTTGCAGGACAATTAGCTTGCCTCTTGCCTCCTCCATGTTTGGCATTAGCCGACTATGCCACAACAGATGCCAGTGGGAGTACTGATGGACATAGCGTACCACTGCTCCATAGATATCTCCTGTCTCGCTCAACTCTTCTCTCAGTCTCATCAACACTGTCTCAGTAGGATGTTGCTTCAAAAACGTTGTTATGACCTCCAGCACTTCCCCAAAATGAGCCCACTGGTAGGAGATGCCATGATGGATAGTAAGGTTGCCTCGTATGTGACGCACACGTATATCTAGAAAACGAATGCCAGCCTGGAGTTGACTTGCCAAGGGCCAAGAGTTGCACTGAGCCAGGGAGCCTCCATAAAGAGCCATGGTGTTGTGGGTTCCTGGCATAGTGATCTCAGACAGTGGCTGGTCCTCTGGGATATCTGCCATCCACGAGGGGTTGAGAAACTCTGGTGAGGGGGTGTTATCATAGTCAGGACGCTGGATGGCACCACGACTAGGACAGGCCACCCTGTTAAAGGTGGGCATTTAAAGGTCAAACAGGTTAGAATAGCAAGACAAATTATGTACATTTGTAAAATGTTAAATGATTCTTATAAGTAAAGTGCTTACTCATTGCCAAATAATTTTATTTTGGCCCTTTCAAGAATCACCCATAATTTCTTCAAAAAAACTTTCTTCAAGGTCTTTCCGTTATTTAGTCAATTTTAGTCAATCAACAAGGACAACCTACAAGAACAAATCCAAATTGTTTGAATGAATTTTATCCCCCAAATTTCTCTTTTCCTGCTCAAACCACATCAAGCCTGGGAATACGTTGCAAGTGGTTTAGACCTGTTGTTGTGTTTGAAATATCTCATTACATACTGTGAGTTGTAAGAACTTTACTGCCACATACAGCACTCCTATTACACTGATGATTTGTAAAGTTTTGTTGAGGATGTATTCTTACATTTAGTGTTTGTTAGCAACTTCAGTTTTGTAGCACCAGTGCTAGGCTAAACAAGCTAAATTTAGACTCCAGACATGTCCTTTGCCTATAATTGGGGAAAAGGGGAAAATTGTGCAGATTTGTTGTGGAAAACTGACAAATGAGTATGATTGTTTGCCAAGCTGATTCTTAGGGGAATTAAAAGTCGATCATCTATGGCATCTCTCTAAAGGATCTTAGAAGGGTATAAGACCTGTGACTACAAAACATGATATCGATTCTTTAATGTTCCAATAAGAGATGCAAAAGCATGGAGATGGTGGTCACATAATTTTTTATTTGATTATAAACACAATGGGATCAGATAATACTTCACTTGACTGCAATAATGCTAGGTAGGCAAAAGGAAAAAATAATCACATTTGGTCCATTAGAGCACTTGTTTAACTCAATAAATGAGATGCTGAGTAGATACTGCTGACAAATGCAATTGTAGAGGGAGCTGAACATCTAAACACAGGCAGTGCTCACAGGCAGCAAACATACTTTCCTCACCAGTCTTCTTTGGTGCTTATCTGTGTCCAAGCTAAAAGATTACTTACCCCAGTAAAATTCCCACCATCACCATATGCATCATATCTTGGCTGGAATTTGCCATGCTGACACTTCTGCAAACAGTTCGTTTTGAAATACACAGTGTATTGCACAAAATAAATTAAAGCTCAAATGTTAAATAACTTTGTTAAATTAAACCTCACATTAAAATTACTGTTAAATATCTCTTCTTGATATCATATCAACACTATGTAATTAGTTTGCAAACTAAATTGCAAAGAACACTCTCAGCTCATAAAAAGTCCAGGTAATGAGCTGTTAATATCAGAAAATGTGGGGTCTCTTACCCTTGCTGTGAGAGTCTGAAAACAGGCAGTGCTAGGTAATCTGCCTAGACTTATGTTGCATTTGTACAACCCCCACCCTTCTTTTTTTCCAGAGGGAACACATGCAACGTTTCTGGCTAAAACTGGTTGGAGGCACCAATTGCGACTGATCCTTTGTGTGAGGGGTCATTGTGCCTATTTAAAACGTACAGTAAAATGCTGAGCAGGGTCGACCCCACCACACAAAAAACTAGACAAAGTGAACCCCCTGCCCTCAGTTTCAGACTATATTTCAGTTTGGCTTCCAACCGGATGAGAGAAACAAATTAGGTAGTATAGATAGAAGGTATGTCATAAACATTCTTTGACAAATATCTAACACTGATTTCAAGCAGTTGCATATTTAGATGTTTTCTTATAAAATAATTCAAATTCATAAAAAGATTTTGTGGCAGTGAATATGCAGTATATGGTTCAGAGTTTAGAGTGTAATGGTAATTGTGGAAAACAGCAGGTGTTTATTTACTAACCTGTCCTAACCCAAGCAAGGAAGCACACAAAAATAGAAGCACAAAGAGAAAGAAAAAGATAGAGTGTTCCAGTGAGATATAATATCTCAGAGAGTAAACAACTGACTTTTAGAATAAACTAAAGTCCGAGCCAACTTGATAAAGGCTGGGTAAAGTCTACTTTCCTCAGGCTTTCTGGGAAAAAAGATTTGCCACCTGTTATGGGCATGGTGGCGCTGCTGCTTCAAAACAAGTTTTTTGTGTGGAATTTGCGTGTTCCTAGTCCTGTAATGGACTAGAAGCCAAGCTTATACACCAAGAGCTTTGGAAAATGTTCCAGCGCCCACTATGATATTGAGACGTACTGAAACATGGTATTCAACCTGTATAATGAAATGCTTATATTTTTGTAACATTAACTTTCTGCTTTGTGTCCTATATTTCATTTTTCTTTCCTACAGTGTCTTTGAGACCAGCCAAGAATTTAATCTGCTCCTATTCCCCAAGTTATATCTACCAAAAATAAATAATAAACACATTTAATTAAAATGAAAATGCAGCATCCTCTTTCCTCTTTAATCCTAATTTATTCTCCTTAATTGAGCTTCCATTTGCTGTGCCAATATGCAGGGGCATTAATAAATAAGCATTGTGTAGAGGCCATCAACCATTTAAGAAAGCAAATCATAATACACCCTGCTCTGTCTCACCACAGTTTAGAGGTGGAAACACACACACACACACACACACACGCACACAAACACACACACACACACACACACAAACACCTACTACCCTTTTTTGGGTCAAACTGAAAGGTAGTGAATTGCTTCTGCTTATCTGCTTATCCTCATTTCTCTAACATGTAAAAGGAATGGTTGGATGGGAAAACAAATGTAATTGTTTTTCTTCTACTGTCTACTGTAGTCCACTGTACTTCATCAATCAAGACATGCTTGATGTCAGATGTAGCATCCTTACACTAGTGCTGGAGCCCTGTGACTGCTAACATGAGAATAATAGATACATCTCTAAAATCTCTGTCAATCTTACCAAACCTCATTCAGTGCTCCATTATGGTGTCACAGATTCATCAGCATGGTTTAGGATACCGTACGATTTATTACAAACTATAAAAATGAATGAAATGAAAAATATGAACCATAGTTTTATTTCAAAAATCACCTCTGGCGTAGAAATGTTGGTTATAAAAGTATTTGTAACATCTTTGTTACCATATAGAATCTGATCCAAAATAAATCCTTTCCCAAACTGGCTGTGATAGTGAAATTTTGTTCAGATTTCTAGCTCACAGTAAATCTGTCAACAGATTTGCACCAACTTAATAAGGAGCGGGATGTGGCTTGTGTGAACAAATATATTTTTTTGTGTATTTTTACAGAAACAAACATCTTGGAGTGGAAACTCATGTGTTTTTTGCTTTTAAATAGGCCATATTATGCCTGTAGCTGGTACACAATTCAGAATCTGCACTGTCCTGAAAGGGTCTTTAAAGGGGGTTTAGCCTCCATGTGTCACAAAGCGCGGCTTAGCAAAGGAAGGGGAGGACGCGCAAGATAAAGATAATACATTTTAATGAATAAAGACATCTAAGAACTGCAATACACAATAAGCAAACAATAAACACAACAAGGTTCGCGAACACAGACTAGACAGGGATATCCTAGACCCGTGCTCCTCAAATGAACAAACAAAAATAATCCGAATCCACCAAGCCTCCAAAAACCTTAACCCAGGTAGAGAACTGGAAAGCTGGCTTAGTTGAGGCAATACGAGGACTACTCCGGGTAAGGGTGAGGAACAGGGGTCTGAAAGATGAGTACAAAACAGAAATTAAACAAGGTACATGAAACAGACAAGAAATGAGAGCAAATACAGAGACAAATCATTCAGGATCAATTGAGGTTTATAAAGGGAACACTAACCAGACACAGGTGAGCTGGAGGGAAACAAGGAACAGGTGAACTAAATCAGGGCGACGTGATACAAACGGAATAGACATGCTAGGTAGACTAGATAGGGTGGACAGAAGTATAGGGACACGAGGGAAACAGAACGCAAAGAAAAAGAAAGAAACCTAATACGGGACCTACAGGCCGAGACCGAGGTTGTCGTCACACCATTCAAAGGTACAGTTAGACTCAGTAGTACTAATTAATGGAATCAGTATTAGGAGGAATTCGAAAGTCTTCAGTCCACAGCAACCGTCTCTGCAGGAGCACTGAGCTACAATCACCTTTGTAGGACGACAGAAAACATGTTAATGTGATGCTTGGGCAAGGGACCTAGGTGATGTCAGATCCAGGACGGGATGGTGATCCATTTACATTTACATTTACGGCATTTAGCAGACACCTTTATCCAAAGTGATTCCCATTCCTAACCACAGGGGACAGTTTCCCTGGAGCAACTTGGGGTTAAGGGTCTTGCTCAGGGTCCCAGTGGTGGTGCTGGAGGTAGGATTTGAACCTCATTGTCCAGATACTAGTATACAAGTGTCCTACTCACTGAGCTACCTCCACCCTGATGAGCTACCTCCAGAGCCCCAATGGTGGTCAACTAGTCTAGATGGGTGGGCTTTGGTTCCATTCAAAGAATTCTGTTAAAGTTATGACTACAAAGAGTGCAAGCTCACACTTGAGCATCCTCAGACTGTGACGGCCTTTACGAGTGAATGTGAGCAGTTGTGGGATGACAGCAGCAGCATCCCAGTTTACTGGAATTCTCTAAGCCTATAACCTCCCAGCTCGTCACTGTTCATCTAACAGAAAGAGTAAAGTAAGGAAAGCCTCACAAAACAAGTAGGTCTTGATCTTAGACTTAAAAACTTTTGAGTCTTTAAGAACATATCAAGGCTATATATCCAAGGGCTGAATTCATAACGGCTGAATTCATAATGTAATATTATGACAATACAGAAAAGTATTTTATAATAACTTCATATCATACTTTCTTTTTGTAGTTACTGTTTTCCATTTCTTTTCTTTCAGGGTTAGTATTCAGCTAAACTTTTTCTATAGTTCTGGCTGAAAATGGAGCAAAAATTAAAAAGGATCAAATTAGTTCCTAGTAAGGGGACTGTATGGGTGGCTTTGTTTCTCTCAGTACTATTGCTGTGCTTCTAAAAATGGTCAGTGGCGTAACTATTGCAGGTTCAGCAGGTGCAGTCGCACACGGGCCCGTGATCTCTCGGGGCCCGTCACAAACCCAGACCCGCCTTCTTAAAAAAAAACAAGCATTAAAGATCCAACCATCAAATAAAAACTTGCGTTATGCAGGTCTGCAGCGGTTCGCAAAAAGCTCTGGTAAAAAGGGGGCGGAGCGCAGCGGAGACACGCGACTTCAGCCACAAGATCTCGGGCTGTTTCGTTTTGCTGCAAAAATTACAGCAGCACACACGCTGTACCGTACTTTTGTATTTATAATTGCAATCTATGTAAACTCCCTCTGTGCTTCTGGTTCTGAACAGAGAGGATTGTAGTCACCCCTCATGTGTACTGCATGTATCAGAGCTAAAACATCCTCGGGATAAATATGATCGAATTTTCGCACCTGGGCCCATGACTATGTTGTTACGCCACTGAAAATGTATGATCAGATTAGCAAGAGTGAAAATAAGTCTCGAGTTAATGAGGCCACATTGGAGCCCTCAAGAAAGGTAAGCTAATCCAAAAGACTTAATAATATTATTCACTCATGCAGATTAGTGATTTCTCTCCACATGTTTTGGATATTATTTGATAAACATATTAATGTAATATTGGAAATAAAGGTTTTAATTATTAGATAGCGACCTAGTAATTACTGGATATCACCTAATAGAGCATTCCATCCCTGAAGTAAGTGGTAAATGAAAAAAGGCAGTGCTGGTGGAGGGGGAATGTGACTGCATGCAATATGTTCAGAGATTGGAAGGACAGTGATCATAAGTAATAATTATCAAAATAAAATATAATCCTTATCATATTCATGCAGCCATAATATATTGTGTGGAGTTTTGCAGCCTGTAATACATGAGGCAGAAGTATACATAGCTATATTTTTCAGGTCCAAATCGCTTCAGTGTTTTTTTTTTCCATTCTAGTCATCACCCAGTTTACTTGTGTCCAGTTCGCTACTCACCACTCCTGGTCTCTCAATTCATCCTGTTATGATTAAACTAATATATTTGTTCTATCACTTTTGGCTGGACTTACAGATACTCTACAGTGTTTAAACAATGTACTAGAGAAAATCTACCTAATTGTTCTCAGCACAAATTAAAGAAGAGTGTATCATAGTGCGTCCTTGTGTCCTTCTGCTATAGATACCAGAGAAATATGGAAAAGCATTTAGGTTTTAAGCAATACCCAACCTTATTGCTGACCTCTTCTTACCCCAGTCCACAGTCTAAAGCAAATAGACAGAAAACTTTAGAAAATCTTTATGAAGGTAATTTATGCAATGCCGCAGAAGAACCCCTTTGCTTCTATGATTTGATTTGTGCATGTGAAGACCCCTTTAATGTTTCTTCCTCAAACCATAAGTCTTTAAATCTTTAGAAAACCAAAAATGGTTCCCCTAATACAGTAGTTCACAAGCTTGGTCCTAAAGCCAAACTGAAAAATTCTACAATATGCAGAGCAAGTTTGTGGATCACTGCATGTGCCGACTGCTTTTAACGTTTTCACAGAATTGCAGTCAAGACCGTCTTTGTCAAGCCCAAGACAAATCCAGCACTAGTCCAAGTAAAGGAGATATTCAAAGAGGTTTCAATATAATTCAAATTACAGAGTCTTGAACAAGACAAGAAGAACCCTCTTTGAGAATTACTGGCCTGTTTAGAATGTTTGTGTGGTGCTGAACACAGCACGTCTTCAATTTTAAGAGTATCATTTTCACTGTCATTCGTGGTGCTCAAAAAACAAGAGCAGTTTAACAACTCTGTAGGATTAAATAAGGCCATATTATGTACTTTAAGTGGAGCCATTTACTAAATTATCTTGACAGCATTGTGTCTGTGACCAAAATGAAAATGAGGAAAATGAAGCACGTGCAGAGAGTTTATAGGTGAGTTTGGCAGTTCGTTTTTAATAATTTAGCAAGTGGACTATTTCTGAACAAGCTTGATTAATCAAGGAATTTGATTGTTTTATTTTGTTAGGAGGGCGAGGGGTTGTTTTGTCATTTTATTCATTTAGTTGTTATTCACCAGTGATTTCAGTGTGGACTGCGAGCACAAGGAAATGTGATTAGTGGAAGCACTGCTTTTTGTTTACCACTGGACTGGTTGAGCAAGAGGCGCATTTTTAATTTGAGTGAGACGCATCGGTTTACGTGTGTGTGGGCGGCTCTTGTGGGTGGTGGCCGGGCCTTGAGTGGGGTGATGGATGGGTTACTCTGCGTTTGCAAAGTCTAAGTCCTTTTGGGTGGAGGGGTTGGGGGATTGTGCCCCCCCCACACCCAAGACTAGACCATGACACTAGATTTGAATGCTACAGACTTGCTATGTCTTAAAAGTTTAAAGGGATCTAGGCATTTCCTATCACAGCTTTTAAAATTATAGAACTTCTCCAGAATATGTCTTGATTTTATATATATGTTTTATCTTTGTGTAACAAGTGGTTATATTTATTTTTATTTGTAAAATCTCCTTTTGCAGCTTCCAGCATCCTGTCTTCTGGGAAGGCTTTTTATAAGATTTTGGAATGTGTTGTTTAACCATTTTTAATTAAAGAGGGTTAGACATTGGTGTTGGATGAGAAAGCATTCCAATTCATTCCAATTTATTCCAATTCATTCCAACAGTTACATTTCTATCATGTCTTTATTTTCATATGTATAATATATATCACATTTATATGTGCAATGAAATCTTGAAAAAAATGTCAAGATTGGGGGGTGGTAGTTCGGTGGGCAGGTACTTGCCTCTGAATGAGACGATCATGGGCTTGAATCCTACATTCAGCATGTTTCTCCCTGTAGTTAGGGAATGGAGTTCACTTTGGATAAAAGCGTCTACTAAATTCTGTAAATATAAGATTAGGTTTAAGAGTTTTAATATAAAAAAGTTAGTGAAGACTTAATTATAATGCGCAGATGTGGATAAATATTAAGGGTTCATTTGCAAAATGAAGGAAATGTGCAAAGGAGCTTAATTATGAGGTAGATGAAGGGGATGTGCAAAGAAATTTCATATGCAAAAATTACAGTATGAGGTAGTTTGAGGGAGGTTAGCTTTGAGGGATCTGGTGGCCATGGGGTTGAAGGAGCAGTTTAGTCAGGAGGTTCTAGACCTCATACTTCTGAACCTTCCTCCCGAGGGCAGAAGTGTGAACGGTCCGTGTTGGGAGTGTGTGGGGTCTTTGAAGATGGAGACAGCTCTTCTCAAATTTATTTGTCACATGCATAGTCATACAAGTACAACAGTGCAGTGAAATGCATCTTGAACCCCTCAGTTTTGACTGTGCAAACTTTATATACAATAAGTACATTTTAAATAAAAAAAATTCTGAAACGCAAAAACAAAATAAAGAAATGAGTACAAGTATAAATGTATGTTGAATTGTAAATTTTAAACACAAATCTGTAATTTTCTAAAACCCAAATCTAAAAGTTAATAACTTAAAAAAGGAGCAGCACAATTTTGAAATAAAATATATAAGATAATCAAATTTGAGGTTTTTATATGTATTTGTGTAAATGTAGCACCAATATGAACAGTGTGCAAATGGAATGTTGAGGTGCATATTAGCACAGCAATGTAAATCAGAGCAATGCAAGCAGAGTGATGTAAACAGAATCATTTTACTGAGTGACCAGATCAATGTAGTGTAATGTCAACTGAGTGAACAGGGTAATGTGAACAGTGTGATGTAAACAGAGTGATCAGAATATTGGGCAGCATGTACAGTGTTTCAGCATATGATGTAAAAATAAATCCGATATGGTATGTAATATGACAATGACTCAAATGGCCTGAGGACAGAAGCTCTTCTTGAGTCTCTCTGTCTTGGCCCTGATGGTGTGGAACCCTCTGCCTGATTGCAGAAGCTGGTATAGTCCATTACTATGGGGTGCCATTTTTAAAAACAGCTTCAAAAATTTAGAGGTGTAATTTTTTCATCATTTAGTACAATGTTCACACAACTCAAATCTAAATCTAAATGTTAAATGTTAAATCTACATGTTAAATCTAAATCTAAATATTAAATGATAAATCTAAATGTTAAATGTAAATGTTAAATGTTAAATCTAAATGTTAAATCTAAATCTAAATGTTAAATCTAAATCTAAATGTTAAATCTAAATC
>JBBKCR010000134.1:3761957-3777189 GCA_037577295.1 Ladigesia roloffi | reverse complement strand
GGCGGGCCGGATTAAAAAGCCCAACGGGCCGTATATGGCCCGCGGGCCGTAGTTTGCCCATGTCTGGTCTAGACCCCCAATTTTTTCTCCCCATTGTTCTGCTTTTCCTACCCATAACCCCTCCTATAGGCCACCTTCCCTCTCTTCCTGTTACTTCTGACTTTGTTTAAAACATGTGGTTTCTTTTCTATTTTTGAATTCCTGGTGATGCCCCTGCTCTGCCCTGTCCTTCCAGTATGATCATCTGTCTGTCTGCACCATTAAAGCTTTTCCCAGTTTTCCATTATGTATTTCAACCCCTCTCTGAATGTTTGTGATCTGTGTTCCCACTCTGTGGTCAAAAAGCATGTGGACATCTGACCATCACATCTATATTTGTCACAGGAATGAACTGGTGAAAGGTGAAAGTGCCCAGGTGTATTATGGCGGCTGAGTCCAGTCGCGGATACAGACGAAAGAGCCGGTGGACCACACGCTTTACTCTGGGAATGCTCTCTAAGGAGATGGGTGTACCACCAAGGAAATCACGTTCTCACACGCACTCAGGTAGGCTAGATAAGGGTTGGAGATGGGTAGAGAGAGAGAGTACTCATGGTAACACGAGTAGATTGAGGGCTGATTGGCGTTGTCTAACGACAGTGAACCCATATGTTTGGATGCCGGATGTCACCTGTTTACTGTTTATATACCCAGTGTGTGAGCCATCTCAGATGACCCGGGACGTCATGCAACATGGTGTGTGTGACAATATGGGCTTGTTTGACATCCCAGTCCAAAACCAGTAGTATGTAGGTGCCTGTCTTATTGACAGCTATAACCCCGGTACACTCCTCTGGACAGGATTTGTTCACAAGTTAGCAGTGTGTCTTTAAAAATACACATGTAGTCAATGTGTATGCTGTCATATTAACAATACACTTTACTGGCACCTTCCACATACCTTTAAAAATAGCCTCAGACTATTATCCCTCCTCCACCAAAACTTTCCTGCCACTACGTATTCTAATAGAAATCCTTCTGGCATCTGAATATACACAGATCCATCAGACCTCAGATAATGAAGCACAATTTATCATTCCAGATTACACATTCTCACTGTTACAGAGCTCAGTAAAAGCATACTTTACTCCAGCCAATGCTTGTCATTGTAAATAATGACCTTAAGCTTGTGTTCAGTTACATAATTCTGAAAAACTCGTTTCATTATGCTGTTGATTGTGCTGATCTTGTTTCCGTTCCGCAACCACTCAGTGAGTAGTTACATAGAAGATATCTATAACACACTTCAACACCCTGCTGCGTGAGCTTACATCGTCCACCTCTTTATGGCTAAGCTTCTAGACACTTATATTTCACAATGATATTGCAGTTGACCAGGGCAAATAGAATGGGAATTTCATGAGCTCATTAATGGCAAAGGTGGCATCTTATCACAGTGCCGCATTTAACGTTCAGTAACATCCATTCTACAGTGCTGCAAAAGTTCATATTAAAAAAGACACAAGAGGATTAGAGTGGGAGGGAAACAGCTTTTGCCCTTGCCTCTTTTTATTTTTTACACCCTTAACCGTCTTCAGGCTCCCAAAGCACTCTTATGATCCATGAGTCTTGAGAGAGAAACGGAGGCTGGGGGAGAACTGACAATGTAAACTGTCTCCTCCACACAGATGAGGGCATATTGTCAATTGCCATAGAGACTGATGGAAATTTAATTATTGAATACATTACAAGACAGATGAATGGCATTGTTGTTTGGGCAGATATTGACAGACAGGCGGAGATGAATTGGACTGAGGTATTTAGGCCACAGAACGCAGAAAGGAAACAAAGGAATAGAATGGCAATACAACACTTTAAACTCTAAATCAAATAATTCTAAGGAGTCGAAGATTACTCTCATCAGCGATCAGAGAACAGCTGCCTTATGGCTTTATTAAAAAGTGAGAGCAAGCTGAGATAGAAGAAAAAAAGGAATATGACATTTAGCAAGTCAGTGTAAAACAATGGGGGGAGAAGTATACATATAAATGGGTATCAGTCAAGCCTGTTCGTAGAAGACATATGAATGAGCAAAGAATAATTACAAGCTTACATTCAAGAAAGGACAGTTTTCCAGGATCGTATTATGTTTTCATAATTAGTGTCACAGTTCAATTTGGACATGCAAGGAAATCCCATTAAGCCCATGTAACATTGCATTTGCAACAGTGACAAAAGATCTGGGACATCTGAGGATTTTTATCAAAACTGATTTGAAAGGAGGTATTGCTCACTTTAATTACGTAGATGTAGAGAAAATAAAGATGAGGCTATAAATGCACTACTATAGATGAAATAATTTTAACTATACAGTTTACACACTCATCTAAAATTAAAAACAATAATAAGTAAACAGTTTATTTTCAAGGTTCATTTTTGTAACCTACGAGTTTAGACAGAGACAGCATGCAGTGAAATGTAACACTGAATCATGTCTGATTCCATGACAAGGGTTATTGACTGAAATAGCTCAGTGAATCAATGAAAATAAATCAAGAAAGATAAGCTAATGTAAACAACATATACTGACAATGATGTATTTTGTGAATACACTGGACAGAATAATAAAAGGAAGAGTGCATTGTCCAAATGGTAAAGTGTTTTATAAATAGCATTAATGGTATAGGACATAACTAAATGCAATTGTGTTCATTTAGGAATTCATTTTATAAAATGAAAGCTTATTTGCATCAAAAATAAGCAGCAGCCTACAATACAAAATTCGATTAACTTTTGATTAAATTAGACAATAGGGACAAAAAAATGTATATTTGTAACAGATTAGGGGTTTCAGTATACAAACAAGCACGGAACCATGCATTGACAGTAGAATTGGCTGTACTGAAGTACTCAGTAACTACACATGACATTGTCATGAGATGCCACCCCTGCCAACAGAGGATATCTAGGAGTAAAAACAAATCAGCCACAAAGTGGTAGAATATACATATAGTATTACATATCTGTTGTTGCATTACTTACTGCAGAACAAACTGTAGCATTTACTGGAGAGCTGAAAGATCTAAAATGAGATGTTGCAGCCAGTCATTCTGCCAGCCCCATTACAATCAGTATCCACTATTGCACACAACCATTCGCACACATTGTGGTTGACAGTTTTGGTCAATTGCCTTAGATCTAAACTGTAAATATGTTATTGTTTACAGTCATGTGCATGGCCATTAGCTTTCCATCATGTGTGTGGGCATTAGCTATCCTCTTCATAATATCATTTCTTATTGTAAGTAAGGCTACTTTCTCCACCTTTGGTTTAAAATAAATACAAATATATACAGTCAGAAAAGGATCCAACTACATGTTCTCGCATGTGAACTGTTCCTTCAGTCATGCGTTCCATTCAGTTCATGCATTTTATACTTAGCAATTGGGAGTCTCGTGGTATTATTCCTGATGCACAAAGTGTTTCAGGAATCTCTGGTTTTAGCCACAACAATCCTGTCTTCAAATACACAGTTCAGGGACCACAGAAACTCATAAAGGATAAATTGCTGTCAGATGCTGATACCGGCCCCAATTCCCAAATTAAATATTTTAAGAGATGTGAGAGAGGTTAAGGGATACTTACATAAAACAGCAAGGGTGCCAAACAAACTTTAAGCACCTCTCAGTCCTGGGATCTGCTATATGCCTATTTTACTTGTCTGTACTTGGTTGAAACTATAAGATAGTATTCCATACAGGAAGAAGAATGGCATGTCACATGAACATGCTTAGCATTTTTGTTTTTATGTGCCTCGACCAGCAAATGGCTTTATTCTCCAAAGTTCAGTGTGGAAGAAGCCAATCCAGTCACCTTCTTAACTGTTCTGAGGATGAGTTCATGCTACATCCTTCTCATCACACTGCCCACTTGAAAAATTCTGAAAGTTTTGAGAAATTAAATTTATTTAATTGTACAGAGCAAATAAAGGCATTATACCATAACTTATATGCCCAGTTATAAAATGTTCAATAGAAGGATGTATGTAAATGAGTTTGGGCTTACCCTAAGTACCACTGTGTTGCAACATGGCATTGATGTAGTTAGAGCAAAGCTCCATCTAAAAGAAAACCGTGAACCCTCCCAATTGTTTATTTCAAGGTTCAAGATCCAAGGGTGTTCATTATTTTTAACATACACATTTAGACAAAGACAGCATGCAGTGAAATGTAACCTTGTGTCACCCCTGAGACAAGGGTTATTGAGTGCAATAGCTTAAAAAAATCAATGGAAAATAAATCAGGAAAGATTAGCACCACGTACAGCTTCAGGGGATCCATGGCCACACCTTGAGGAGTGATCAGAAACCCAAGAAGTGTGGTGGAGTGCTGGTGTAATTTCTCCAAATTAAATAACAGTTAATGGGTCAGCAGCCTCTTTAGAACTGCACTGACATTTTGATTGTGTGGTCCTTGAAGGTATTTGCAATCAGGATATCAGGATATCATCGAGGTAAGCAGAACACCAAGCATATCATGGAGGACGGCATTTATGAATTTCTTAAAGCTGACAGAGTATTGCACAAGCCACAGAGCATTCGCAAGGTCTCGTAATGGCCAGTGAATTAGATTGTAAGCGGTTATGAGGTCCAGTTTGGTGAAAATGGAAGCACTAGAGCAGGCATCCAGGGCGGTGTTAGTAAACCGGAGGGGATGACGTTTGCAAGCTTGGCAGTGTAATCTTGGTCAATAAACCGGAGGCAAGGTACAAGGGGCTGGCCTTGGATGAGAGCTCATGCGCTGGTCTGTGCACAGACATAATTGTATAATGCCATCCAATGTGACAGGGATTTCCTGACTGGCAAGTTCATCTATTTGTGTCTGACTGCTGTAGCCAACTGAGCTGCCTGCACGTTGAGCAGGCAGGTGAGATGTGTCCTTTTGTCCAGGTGGGTGAGCACCAGGTGAAGGGTGGTGGATTTGGCATCATCCATTGAGAGTCTGGGACAATTTGCAAACTGCAGTAGGTCCAGAGTGGTGGGTAGCTGTAATTTTTTGTTCTTCATGATGACAGGTGTGAGTGTGACGCCATAGTAGTCGTTGAGGCCGGGCACTGATGAATTCTTTGGTATAGGGAAGATGGTGTTGGCTTTGAAGCATGTTGGGAATATGGTGGTAATTGGATACATTTGAGGACACCTGCCAGCTTATTTGCACTCTCTCTGAGCAGACAACCAGGATCCAGTGGCTTCTGTGGGCTAACTGTGAACAGGGTCCTTCTTACATCAGCCATGGTCTGACAGAGTACCTGGTCTTTGGGGAGCATTGTGGATTTCCTTGTTCTGTTCCTCAAAATGGTCGTCTTTCAGAGGTAAAAAATTATATAAATACTGTTCAGTTTCTCACAAAAAATGATGGATTCATGTCTTAAGACATCAATGTGTCATATGGACTTCTGGACTTGTCTGTGCATGTTTTTTTTACTTTGAAAGATCTGACGCCCATCCACTTCCATTAAATGACTACCAGACTGTTACGGCTAAAGCTAATAATCTGCGTTTGTTTTCTGCTGAGAAAAAAAAGTCACCTTCGATGCCCTGGGGGTAAGCAAATTAACATCAAATATTCATTTTTGGGTGAACTATCTCTTTAAGGAAAATAGTGAAACTGCAACACACATGAGAGCAATGACAAACTACACATGAATAAAGTCTAATTTGTACAATTACTGTCTGCACTCATTTTAACACTGATAAAGAAATACATGTGAATTACATTCTGGTCATTCTAACACCTTTACCGTGCAGCTTGTGACAAATGAAAACATGTGAGAGCTAACATATGCATAGCCGAGGTGAGTTCAAACCCTAGACAGATTACACTCTGCAACTTTACATTTACTGTCAAAAACAAAACGGATAACACTTCCAGAGAGATCTCACAAAACAAAGTATACATACCGACGATGCTATGTCAGACCTGAGAAGTGGACAAATGCGATTGAAGAGCCATGAAACTAAACTGGAGCTAACTGCTCAAAACACATGAAGTGCGTGAGTATTTACTTCTCAACTATGGATCGCGTCATAGGACATTTAGCACAGCGCGATCTTAAGTGACCATGACCTAAATGCAAACACATAAGGAATGCAGATTCCTGGAACGCATTAGAACTCTGAAATGCTGACTAAAGGTAAGCATGTTAATGCTACTTTAAACTTAATACTTATTTAAGTTTTCTCACTCATAACAAGACAGCAATAGTATCTGATTTATGTTGTATGAATTGCAACAATATAAGTATTAAACAAAATATACATTTTTCTTTGCATTTACAGTCACCATGTGGGATCGGGTAGGAAATGAGCATACACTGAAAAGATTTTCACTCCCATTTTATCACTGATTCATGGAACTTGTGTTCTTACCACTCTCCCCATGCTATCTCTGGATTGGTTTAAAGATCTAACATACATTGACTTAAAACTGGAGACTGAATTTGAGTTGATCTCTTTTGAGCATTGTGATCTTGAATAAGGTCCAGGATCCTTAAGGTCTTCAGAGTAACATGATGCACTTATTTCACCTCCTATCTTGGCATGGTTTGTGTTTGCATGGGTTGGCTTGGTCCTCCTCCATTTGGCCTTGGGCAATGCATCTGCACGCATCTGTGGTGCAAAGAATCCCCCATCGCCTCGTTATCTCCAGCTCAGCATCTATATGATTTATTCACCTACTCCAAACGTGTGCCGTGCAGGCGAAAGGACAAATAGAGGGAGAGGGTGGGGAAGGTGGGGGTCTAAAGGTACCGTAAAACATAAGCATCCAATACAGATGGACAAGATGGAAATTATTAATGGAGAATGAAGAGCATGAAAAAGTGCTGATATGTTGCGTAATGCAAGATCTTTACTGAGAAGCATGAGCTTGTTTGCCGGAGTGCAAAATTGGAATTATACAGCAGTCAATGACTGTGAAAGCTTTTATAAAATATCATGTAAATTAAAGATATTGGAACTTATTAAGGTCTATTAATAGGTGAATGCTATAGACAAATAGTATGTTACACACATATATACAATTAACAATAATATTATGCCTTTTTAGTACAAATAAGAATAAGAACATGATGAGGAAAAATAATCACTAATTTACATTTACATTTAATGTGTTAGGATTAGTGTGCAAACTCTGAACCCTGACTTCATCTGAGAAAACTGTATATTTATATGTATTTGCAGGGAGGGGTTATGTTCCAAAAGCACCCTCGTATAGTGAAAGAATGTGTTGCTGTGATGTAGTTAAAAATGTTTTAATATGCCTGTTTTTGTTGTAGAAACCCTAAATATGCTCCCAAAACACTTGAATTTAAATTAAAACTCATTAGCCTTAAAGGAAATGTAAATGGAAACATGTATTCATGCTGTACAGTTTACACTGAACTCCTGCAGTGCTAGAATGTAAATATAGATGTTACTCCTGTATAGACTACAATGTGATTAATGCACAGGCATTTTCTTTGGAATAAGCAGGTAAATACTGTAATAAATGAATTAATTTTATTTTATGAATAAAAATGCAGGGCTTTAAGAAAAATATCAACGTTCTCAGATTGGTTACTTTCAAACTTCCTGCCTCTGAGTACAGCTGATTCTGACATCCGAGCTTCATGCGCCATGCCCCCTCATCCTCATGCTGGTTGTTTATGTTTGGGGTGCTGCTGACCAGAAGATGTTCATTCTGTTCAGGTGTCTGTTTCGTTGGACTGAAAAGCTAATCCCTGTGAAAGTGGGTATTAATCTCTCTCTCTCTCTCTCTCTCTCTCTCTCCATATGTGTACAAAAAAGCTACGTTTTTACATAAATATGTTGATTCAGTCTATGGCAGCATATCTCTACCCATTCTATGTTTCAGTCCACAATGCTTTGACCAAATACAGACAGGGATGCCAGTATTAGTCTTAAAGACACAGTAACAAAAGGGTCATGTAAAAATAGATCATGTTTTTTTTTGGTACATCATTATTGGGAATAAAATAAAATAACATAATCAAATACAAAAAGATGTTTTATGCTGAGAATTCCCAAAACTAATCACCTGACTGCCAAATTGTTTTACATTTCTACTTAGCATGAGCTAGCCTGGGGTGGCTTTAAAACTCAGAGCAAAGATGTTCTATGGCACTTGACAGTGCTATATGGAGCCATTTGACAAATGTATTTTTAAACTGGGTGTATTATCGCAAAGAGAACATCTTCCAAATCCTGTCCATGCCCGTTGTATCGTTCAGCTTAGTTAGTTCATCCGTGTAAATACTGTATGGGCTGCCTTACCCGCACACAAACACACACACACACACACACCGCTCTTCAAAGAGGCCTCGGTTGGCTGGCTCTCCAAGCGACATGCAGGCCACGCTCCGCCACCTCCACCAGGACGAAAGACAGACACTCAAGCCCCCACACCTAATCCAACCACTATGTCAATGCTGAACCACAATGCCACCTTCAACCCATTCTCAACAGTCTCTGCCTGCCAGGCTCTGGAGGATCTCCTTGCTTTCCTTAGCAGCCATATTTCAATGTTAGGTCACTGCTGACAACACCGGGCCCATTATGACCCTCAATTCTGAGTGCTAAATGACCCTTATAATGTCACTTGAGATAGATCTGCGTCATCTGTAAGGACCCAGCAGCAGGAAGGCGTAAGGGAAGAGGTTGGGTGTAATGGTTAGATGAACTTGGTGACCTTTCTTCTTTTCAAACATGCCGACTAACCTGCCCTTTTGTGAAATGCTAATTCCAAGTGTCCAGGCCCATAAAGCTGGCCCACTCAGAATAACCCCAGCATGTCAAACAGATAGCGGTGAGTTGTACCCTGGTTGCTGTGGGGGTCAGGGCTAATTTCCACAAAAACGTCAACACTCACCAAACCTGACATGCTCATAATAAACATGGAAAAATGGAAAAGAGTTTCGTAAATGCATACTTCAGCTATTTCTTAAAACCATATTTGAATGTCTAATTTAGTTATTGTTTGCAAGTGAAAATAAGTTCACAATCCCTACTTAATATTTGGGTTGTGTTTAAAATATTGGAAAGCATAGCATATGGCTTTACTTATTTTATTGTATTCACTGTGCAGTTAAACAGTGTGCAGTAATGTATTCCCTATCGAAAGGCTGAATTTATTTTCAATTAGCAAATCAACAAAATATTTGCCCATGATTGTAGGTACTTTAATAACCTGCAGTTTGGTACGACAGCAGTGTTTTGTATAATGACAGCAGTAGAATTTTTTTAGTTTAATATTGTTATTTCAGGTACATGATGTTTTAACAACTTAATCCATTGAACACATATGGAATAATTTTAAAGATACTGCAGTGCCAGTGGCATTCTCTGTTATTTCTTTGTTAGTTATGTATGTATTAAAAATGGAACTTCATATTTCTCCAGATTTTATTCAAACAAAGATTGCATTTTTTAAATAGAATAGAAAGTGTTTATTCTCTGTTAATTATTTATTTTTTTGTGCCTCAAGGCGTATGTGAGCTCTCTTGTGATGCACCATCAGCAGCATCACTTTGAAAAACAAGGTGAGACATTTGAGACAAAGGAGCATCATTATCGCAGCTGTTTATTCATCCGGAGTGCAAGGACTGATGCACAGCCCAATTATTGTAATGGAGGACCAAGCGCCAGCTCTTGTTGCACAAACATCTCTTCATGTGCCAATCAATAGAGTGGAACTGCACCGCTAGCTGGAGTGTGTCATTCTCATCGAGCCCTCTCCACGGTAATAAGACACAGTGAAAAGCTTTATGAGATTGGGTCTCAGCTAAATCAACGAGAAATCTTGTTTTCTTTGTGGCCTTCCACGATGGCGACATGTTGCTTCAGTTGCTGGCATGTGTGTTTCTCAGTTTGGGCCCATTTGAGAGGATAGGCTGCTGTGCTAATGGCAATCCAGGGCACATTGCTCTCACCTCCTCGCTTAGCGTTTCAAAGTGCACTATATGCATAACAAATGAGGCCCTTCACTCGTCACCCGCTTCTGCTCTTATTGGTTCTTTCTCTCTCTCTCTTTCTCTCTCTCTCTTTATCTCTCTTTGTCTCTCTTCCCCTCACTCTGTGTTTTGCCTGCTCAGATAAAGTGGAGATAAGCGGTCTCAATGGTAGCACTTTGCTTGTGTCACCCTCATGCTCAGAAACCCATTAAACCCAAACAAACAGTGAATCCTCAGAGGGATGGTGGGCTACAAGGGGGGGCTGGGGGGTGACTCTGACACGTTACTTCTTCGCTAAGCAGAACGCTTTATCCCTGGCTGCTTACGTGATTTAAACTCAAGCTCATATGTCTTTATCACACATTTTCTTTCCCCCTTTTTCTGGAGCAAAGGCTTGAATGCGTGAAAAGCAGACCAGTGCATGTTTTTTTTTTTTCTGGAAGACTCCCACCCTGATTAGTCATCGATTTCCTTTAGCCCTAGCTTTACACTCTTTGCCCATCAGAGCTTTGCTAATGAGCTGTGTAAGCAATAGCAGCTTTTCAATGACAACAAGGCTAAAGCCACTGAATCCTTCCTCTGGCCACGTATGCAACTGTATTGTTGATGACATTTCGATTTGGTAGGTATTCGTTCACAAAAAAACATCAAAACAAAATAAATGAGCTGTAGTCTAGCATCAAGCACAGTTATCAAATGGAACACAAAGGCAAATTTGCTTTACTTACCTGCCTCCTTTTCAGCCAAATATGTCCATGGCAAAATAGACCTGTTGATGGGGAAATGGAGTCTATGGTGGTTTTATATAGTTGTTGTTTACCTCTTATATTCTGAATCTCTTTTCTCTCAATGCTCCATCAGGACATGTCGTTATGGATATGGGTTCAGGGATGACTACTTTAAAATCCATTTTTGTCATTTCAACATCTGAGAGGTACCCAGGCTACATATTTCAGGGTGAGCCAAAGTTAGCTAACAACCATGCCCAGACGCAGACCACCAAAGCTCTTTGAGCAGAATGGCACACTCAGGCCGTCTGGACTAGAATGGTTTATGAAAACCACACCATATCAGCTGCATTTCTGATCCTGACTCATTCTGGCCAAATCCTACAGTTACAACAAACATTTACATTTTAAGCCTCATTGTGAAACAGATGAGACCCACAATTCAAATCAGCGTTGTTTTGGAAAGCTACTCAAAATCAGTTTACCCTCTAAGTTTCCAACTAACATGCACAGTTCAGGCGACATGCCAATGTCACAGGAAATAAGCGTGTCACCTAGTAAATAAACTTCGATTTGCACTTGGGCTCTTCCCTCACGTGACATGGGTGAACTCTACTGGACAGGTACACTTATGTTCTCTCATTTATCTGACAGAAAGCATGAGCCAGCTAGAGTGAGCTCAGTGGAATGAGTTGCAATTGTGACAATGCTCATTTGACAGGGAGAGGAGAGTCTGAAGCAGGAGGTGGCCAGACTGAAATTACAGGTTTCCTGCGGCAGGCTTGTTTCAAATCTTCTGTCGAGACACCTGCGTCCCATCGGCCCGCTCCGACTCCTTCCACTTCATCCAACTTACCCCTACGAGTTTTGCCTAAACTATCACTGCCAGAGAAATGGAATAGTGTAGATGGGAAGTGCGGGATCTTTTTGACAAACCTTTTTCTTGTGTTTGAATTCCAGCCTGATTCTTATCCAATGAACCAGAATAAGATCGCACATCTGTCAAGAGCTTTACTTTGCTGCTTTGGCTGAGATGTGCTCAGGGGAGCTAACTACCCCTTATGTCGATGCCAGTGCCATACCTCGACCTTATCAAAATCTACTGGATATCTTCAGGGCCATCCAACTACCTCATCGGTCCTATGGGGGCAGTAGCTCCTGCCTGGCACTACTGCCCCCTATTGGTTGGTACAAGAGCCTGGCAGCATTTAATCAGTTCATCAGTGATGTTCTCCATGACATGCTGAGCCGGTGGGTCTTTGCAAATTTTGGGGGTAGCTGGGTGCCCTAGTGGTTTGGATGTTGGCCCTGCAATCAGAAGATTGGGGTTCAAATCCCAACTGCTAGCCTCAATACTGAGGTACCCTTGAGCAAGTTACCATCCACTCCCACTACTCCCCGGGCACCTCATGGGTGGCAGCCCCCTGCTCCACATCATTTCACTGTTTGTTGTACTTGTATGAATATGCATGTTTTAAATAAAACATTTCATTTGATTATATATTAATCTACTCAAAGACCGAAGAAGAGCATGTCTAGCATGTCAGAGCAGTTTTAAAGAGGTTGCTGGCCCACCGACTGTTCTGTAAGTTGGAGAAATGCACTTTTTTCCACAAGCATTCCACCATGTTTCTTGAGATTGTGATATCCACACAGGGTGTTGCCATGGACCCCCAGAAGGTGGATGCTGTGCAAAATCTTCCATGCCTTTAACCAGCTATGTTCACTTTGAACTTCAGCACCTATTCTCATCCACCTGTTGCCAAACCATTCGTTGTGGAGTTGTAAGTTTAACCCCAGTCAGCAGTGTTATGTGGTAGGGAACCGTGAACTGTTGGCCATCAAGTGGGCTCTGGAAGAATGACATCACTGGCTTCAGGGCGGCCATGACCTGTTTGTGGTTTGGACCGATCACCGAACCTCATAGGCATCCAGCAGGGGAAACAACTGAACCCTCATCAGGTGCAGTGGGTGCTGTTCTTCAAACAGTTTAATTCAGCCACCACCACTGCAGATTTAGTTTTAGAGCACATAGTCCATTTGCATGGGTTCCCCAAAGACATTGTTTCAGACAGAGGGCCCCAGTTCACAGCCAGGTCCTGGAAGGCCTTCTGTTATCTGATTGAGGCTGCCTTTATTCTCTCGTCTGTATATCACCCTAATGGTCAGAAGGAGCTGGCCAACCAATAACTGCTTCCTGTGATGTTTCTTTCACACTCGTGGGCCTGCAACCTCATTTGGGTTGGACTGTCCGTTAATCTCCTCACCTCCTTTGCTACAGCATTAAACCATTTTGAGGTATGATATGGTTTCCAGCCTCCGATGTTTAACCATCAAGAACTGCAGCATTGCCACCGACACCCTCCAATACAACTGTACCATGTAAGTGACAAAGTCTGGCTTTCCACCAGTAATTTACGACTTAAGTTGTCACCTAATTTCATCGGGCCCTACCGCATCACTCACTGGATTCACCCTTTCACCTTTTGGCTCCAGATGCCTGCCTCACTCTGGATTCACCCCCTCACTCCCTCACTTCAAACCCTTCGTCACATCAGGACTGGTTCCTGCTGACCTGGACCCTCCTCTGCCTCAGATTAATGTTGGTGGTCCTGTGTATACAGTGGATCCTTGATACCGGGGCCGTGGCAGTCAGTACCTCATTGATTGGGCTTCCAGTCTTGGATTCCTAGGCTGTTTATTCTGGATCCAACTGTCATCCATGACTACTGTTGCACTGTATCCTCCTAGCCTGGGCCGTCTAGAGCCAGTCCTGAGAGGCAGGGGTACATGTACAGGTCAGGTCACTGGAAATGAGCTTGTCATATAGTATATAAACAGAGAGTACTCACTTGAATGTGCATGAGTGTGAATGTTGGTTCCAGTGGGAATCTAACTCTGTTTCAGAGTGTTTGCAAATAAAAGAGCATGGTTAAAGCATCCCTCTCGCTTCTGTCCAAGCTTGGGCTCTTCCCTAATGATACAGGGGCGACTCTGCTGTACAGGCATGTTTGTGTTTTCTCATTTACCTGACACTTACTAAGCTTCTCTACTTGCTGTCTCTCTTTTAAAATTCAATTCATAATTAGATTAGAAATTTTGACTTAAAATGTTACTGCTTGAATTAGAGCCTCCTCTTTTTGGGGGCCACAGTAATGGATAGACAAAGGGCAATCCCCTCAGAGGTTAGTGCAGTCAAAATAGTTGTGAAACAGACCATATTCATATTTCCATGAAACCATTGATCAGTTTCTGAGAACAGGTAAATACATTTAAATCCAAAATGAATAGCAGAGTAAACCATTACACTTTACATGAAAACTGCCGATTTAAACGACATAATTGGTTCTTACATGCAGAAACAAAAATTTAATTTAAATATAATAAAACTAGTCTTCTCACTACCCCCCATCCAGCCTTTATATCTATGTGTCCATGGTTGGCTGCTAATTTCTGGAACTCTTTCACCCTACATGTTCAGCCGTCTAATTATCTCTCTACAATTTAATTGAATGAAAACACATCTGTGTCTTGATATATTGCTGTTTCCCAGTTCTGTGGCTGTGTGCGTACTCTCTACTGGAAATGTTTTGGGGATTTTGAAAAGAGCTTTATAAATACAATGTTTTATTATTATTATTATTATTATTATTATTATTATTATTATTATTATTATTATTATTATTAGTATTATTATAATTACTATTATTATTATTATTATTATTATTATTATTACATCATGATCATAATTATATCTCTTCAAAATGATGTGGATAAATCAGAGAAAGGAGGTAAGGGGCAACTTGACAAAATTGCTTCACTAGGTTCTTCCTCCACTGTTAATTTAAGAGGTTTTGTTTATTTAAGTCCATTTTTGCAGCAACCTATAAAATGAAATGAATAGCTTCTTCTGCTGAAATGAGTGTAGTTTCACTAAAGTGAATACAGGAGTGATTAGCACTGTAGCTTCACAGCAAGTTGGTCCTGTTCTAATTTATATTATCAGAAGCCTTAATCCAATGTAACAGTTATGACTACAGGGGACTGTCTCCCTGGAGCAACTTAGGGTTAAGGGTTAAGAACCTAGTGGAGGTAAGCTGGTGAACCCCTGATTTTTTGGTCTAGAGGTATTGTACCCACTACGCCACCCCCACCTATATATTCTGCTCATATCTGCATGGGTTCAGCCAGGTGCTCCGGCTGAAATGGTGTGAATTTGGGTGGATTGGAGACAACACAGAAGTGAGTGTGCTCTGCGGTGGGTTCTCTGGTTTTTGCCCTATGAGCACCAAAGCAGGCTCCAGCATCTTTCGGGACCCTGGCTAGAATAGGCAGCTTCCAGAATGAATGAAGTAAATATAGTCTTGAAAATATTCTCTCTAAAAAAAATGTTTATAGTTGCAAGGTTAATATTAGGGATGAGCCGGATACTCGGCTGCAACGAGTATCCGGTACGGATAAAGCACTTTTGACGAGTACGAGTATGATACGATTAATTTTAGTAAATATCCGTGCT
>JBBKCR010000134.1:3729420-3753193 GCA_037577295.1 Ladigesia roloffi | reverse complement strand
GGTCAAATAAGATCATGAGATGAGATGAGCTGAGCTGCCATGTTTAAATGAGATGAAATAATGGGATGAGATATGTTGACAAGAGATAAAATGAGGTGAGATGTGATGAAATGAGATTAGATTAGCTAAAATGAGATGAGGTGAGATGTGCTGGTGAGATTCGATAATATGATGAAATGAGATTAAATGAGATGATGAGATGATCAGGTGAGAGGAGATGATAAAATGAGATGAGATAATATTATGAGATGAGATGAGGTGATTAGATTAAATGATGACACGAGATTAAATAAAATGATGAGTTAAGATGATGAGATGAGATAATGAGATGTGATTCGATGATATCTCCCTTCGTTTAGTCCCACAGGTGGGAATTTGCATAGTTACACCGCATACTGCACAGAAGCAAAGAGAAGCAGCAAATCTAATAGAACAACTAATATAATATAAAAAGTACACTATAAAAATAATATATACTTGTCTGCTAAGTGGGTTAGTGCTGTGGATTAGAAATGAGGAAACACAGATTCAAATCCAGGAACAAACAAACTATTTTGGGGGCAACTGGTGGCCTAGTGGTTAGGGAGCTGCCCTTGCAACTGGAAGGTTGTGGGTTTCAAGACTCCAAATGGAACCCCTTAGGTACTATTGAGCACAGGTACTATCCTCACACACTGCTCACCAGGTGCTATCATCGGCAGACCACTGGTAAACTCAGGTGAATTGGGTTAAATGCAGAGTCCTCTGGTATCAATATAGTATGTAAAATCATATATATATATATATTTGTCAAGCGATAAAAAAGATTGAATCTAATTAATTACATGGTGTGGCGAATCTAATTAATCACATTTAATCGCATATACATACAGACTTACAAGAAGCAGTTTTTTTTGCCATTTATTATTGAATACAAGTCTATAACTATATATAGCTACAATGGTCATGACATTTTTATCGCTGACTGAACCAAATCTAGGAATTAGGTTAAAATATATAACAGTTTGATAAACTATGTCTCCCAGCTTTCTCTCACACACTCCAGCCACAGCGCTGAGACTCCGCCCCTCTGGAGTTCTGGATGAAGAAATTTAATATGGCTACTTATAGCACTTATTATCCCCTCTCCTGCTGCCTCTAGCTCGACCAACAGCTCCTACAGACCGTACGACCAGGTTCACCACTTCCACACACTTTCCCGATGGGCAAAGTGTTGAAATAAACCTGTGTTTGTGCTTTGTGTTCACTGTCGCCTCGCACGGCCGCGCAGCTGTACTCCAAAATTGAAGCGGGAGACGCGCGAGCGTCTTCAGAGTCAGAATCGGCAAAACATTCACTAGACATCATTTATTATCCATTTTGGCATTTTTTTCTTCCAAATCTCACTCAACTGAATTGCGCTCTCTGTCTGCTTACGCAGCAGTGATCTGGGACTCGGATCTTCTGCTGGTTCCTCAAAACTTTGAATGGGAAGATGACGTAAAGCGTTAATTGCGTTTAAAATATTAACGTGTTATTTTTTTCTGTGATTAATTAATCGCAAAAAATGGGCTTGATGAGAGGTCTAAGACCTCAACATTTGTCGGTAAGAGACGAGATGGTGTAGTTTGTTTGCCTCATGTTTTTTTTTTTTGGTAACTTTTGTTTTGATTATTTGCAGCCATGCCTTATGTTTTAAAACAATTGTTTATTTTTGTTGTAGTGAATTTGAAGTTTGTGTCTTAAAATACAGCCGAACATTGTACTTTCCTGTATTATTAATGCAAATATATCAAAAAGCTTGTTAATTAGCAATAGGTTGACTGGGACCTTTACCTCAATGTTACCATTTGTTTCACTGCAATAGCAAATGCACACTACAATGTTGTTTTTTCAATGCATGTGAGAAAGGCTAGATCAGGGGTCACCAACATGGTGCCACCAAGGACCACTTAGCCTGCAGATTGGTCAGGAATGTAGCACAGCTCACCTGTGAGCAACGTCTAACATGTACTTTCATCCAGTTGCAATGCTTCTTTAATCGAATTTGCATTTATATCTATTTGAAAAGGACAATATCTAAAAAAAAAAGCATTTAAAACATGTGTATTATCCATTAACTGTAGATAAGTTTAGGTAAACTCTGTACTAGTATATGAAACTGGTATCCCTTTGTTTGGCTCAGTACCCGTGATGTAGCTCTCAGATTCAGAAAGGTTGGTGACCCATGGGCTAGACTTTCTTCAGAAGTGCTGGAAGGTTGAAATGTAAGAAAGTCTCTGTCTTAACTCTCAAAAAAATAGTTACATTTTGGGAATTGTAGAGGACTAACATTATATGCTGAGTATTGCACAAATCATTCTCTATTTTTTTTATATAGCACTCATCAATACCTCTCCCTAAAGGCTACTTTTCATTTGTTAAGAACAAAAAAGCTCAAGATTGATAGAGAGAGAAAACTGAAGTAATACATGACAATACATTTTATTACAAATATGTTGAGAGGGAGACACAAGTACTTTTGCTGAATGTGAGGAAACAAGTAGGAGAGGAAATAGAATAGAGGCAGATTACACTGGACCCTGCATCACTGAGGGAATATCAGGGAAAACTTTAAAATCATTGCAGTGTGACTGCTTAACAACAATCAACAACATTTGTCCTGTAAAAGAAGTGTTGTAGAAAGCAAAGTGGTTGGCCCTGCTTTGAAAGACACACTTGAGAGGTTGCCAGCACAGCTGCACTGGACATTAAGAGGAAGTCTGTTATCACTTTTGTTGGGGAACCCAACGAAATTCAGCTAACCAAGACTGAAGAACATGCTGACGACATAAAAACAAGACTCCAGTCCACTCCAATGGTCCCTCCACAGTCCACTCCAAGGGTCCCACCCCCATTCCACTCCAAGGGTTCTATCACCTTGCAGTGGTGTTCAAGAACAAGGTATCATAGTGACTCAAATATAAACTACATGTCCAGAACTTTATGTTCACTTGTTGCTTCTTCTAAAATTCTGAAAGGATATCAATAAGGAGATTCAAAAAATCTGTTGTATTACCCTGGTTTTTATTACAGATGAAGGATGAAGGATTTCTGTCTGTGAAATTCCAAATGTTTAAAAGGAGCAGACCAAAATCTCACAGAGGAGTTGTTCAGAGTCAGCATGTGTGTCTTCATCTTATATATGCCAAGCGCACTTGACAACCATACATTGTAGTTTGTCTTAAGCTGTGTCATTAATCAATCTAGAGTGTATGAAAATACAATAAAAGGAACCTGGTTACTTTCCATCATCCCTTTTCAGGTTCTGATGTCCTTACCCATATTCCTCCTGCAAGTAGATAGCACCCTCCAAAAAACTTTTCCCATTGAATAAGATAAATAAGTCACGCAAAGTTCATAACAGAGTTTCTAAACCAGGATAAAGCACATTGTGGACGGTTGCATAATGATGATACATAGGTGAAACTTAAAAATAATATAATTTCCTCCAACAATAACCTGTAATATGCTTCAGTTTCATGCTGACAATTGCACAACTGAGATGGTAAAAAGAAAATGATAAGTTGTATATTGACACACTGAAATGCTTCCAGTATGTTCCAGTACACATATTCATAAAATATCTGCTTTAATAATGTCTTGTTTTTTCTCTTTAGACATGCAGTGTGAATACTGTTCCAGGATAACACACGTGGCATGTGCCCTAGTGACACAATTCACTGCAGTTTTCAAATGTAGAAAGTGCCAGTTAAATACTGAATATAGTTTCAGTTCCCTTTTATTTAACCTTGTATTTTTGTATTTCATGAATAAATAAACAACATCACTCAACTCACTTTGTGTACCTGAAGACTTTTTAGTCAACTTACAACACGTAGGCTATACACTATTTTTAATAGTTTTACATGGGTGGGTCTGTTATTTTGATAAAGTAGCATGAAACAAAAGTTATACCTATTAATTTATAATCTGTTGTTATAACTTAATACAAGTCAGAATATTTGGAGGATCATCTCCATGACTGTGAAAGAATGTTGTTTTAATGCTGCGTGTGCCCTGGAGACAAAAATATTTTTTATTTATTTCTTATTCATGGTATTTGATTGTTATTGATATGTAAACAAACGACAAAAAAACATTTTCCATATTACTTCTGTCGGGACTTTTCTATGCAGATAATTTTGGTTTTATTTGCCCAGATTTTAAAACCTCTACGTGCTCATCCTGTTGAAGTTCACGGCGTGTTCTTACATTTACCTGGGGACAAGTCTGTATTTCTAGGTAGTTGTTTGGTCTAGTGTTGAGTTTAATGTTTTATTTTATTTTGACTTCACAGTGACATTAGAACTGCGACATACCTTCATTTTCAAGCTACCAGTATTCGACGGTTTTACATTAAATATTATCAATCCAAACAATGAATAGATGTTTGGTAGATGAAACAGAATCTTCTCAAGGAACTGAGCGAAAGCATTCGAATCACTACAACAGAACCGTGATAAAGACCATGAACATGCTTCTCTTCAACAGGCAGTGGGGATGTAGCTCAGTGGTAGAGCGCATGCTTTGCATGTATGAGGCCCCGGGTTCAATCCCCGGCATCTCCATAAGCATACAATTTTGGAGAAGAATCCTAGTAAACCGATGACCACTCAAGTCACGGGCGTGATCTCCCACATGCTAACATTGTGCCCTCGAGCAAGACTGTTAACCCCAGATTCAGGGTCGCCGTTATTAGACAAGTCAAGAGCGACTCCGAGCGAGCACGACAAAGCATTTGATTCCGGATCCATGGCGTCTCTCATGCACAAGAGTATGAAGCATCAACAATACGTAGAGAGACAATGAAAAATATAACATACAAAGATATAAAATCAATATGAACACGTGTATGATTGACCAAAACGATATAGAAACGATACAGAATATATACACCAGAATGTACATTCAAGTGCATTTGCCAAGTAATACTTGTAAGTCACTCTGGATAAGGGCACCAACCAAATGCCCCCATTAAAACATTTATGTATTCGTGGCACACACAAAATAGTTGACCACAGGTCGGAACACTGGTGTATCAACATAGTCATGGGCTTAGGTGCGAAAATTCGATCCAGACCCTTACGCTGTGACAAATTTATCCCGAGGATGTTTTAGCAATGATACATGCAATACTCATAATGGGTGACTACAATTCTCTCTGCAAAGAACCAGAAGCACACAGGTAGTTTACATAGAATGCAATATTTTGTTTCTGTAGGCTTTGTGCTCATTTATTCTGCAGAGAATTTATGAGGTCAGGGACACTTTAGACTAAAAAACCTGGCTCACAATCTCCATTCCAGAAGGTGTCAGACGTGGTTGAAGTCAGGGTTCAGTGCAGGACAGTCAAGTTCTTCCACACCAAATGTATTCTACCATGTTTTGCATGGAGCTTGCTTTGTGCACTTTGTGGAGACAGTCATGTTGCAGAATAAAATGGCGTTTCCAAAATGGAAGCAGGGCATTGTACAAAATGTCTTGGTCTGCTAATGCATTAAGATTGCTATTCACTTGAAGTAAGGGGTCTAACCCAAAATGTAAAAAAACTACATGCACACTCTGGGGGTATCACTCTGGAGACTAGCAGTCTTGTGATTTAAATCCACACCCCTGTGGTTGCAGGGGCAGCTCCCCTAACCACCAGACCATCAGCAGTCCCAAAAATTATTTCTCTACATATAGCCCGTTCAGCAGTAGACAGCCACACACAAGCAGTGTATGTGAACGGTACTACGGTGCCACCAGCAGCCCTGAGATTCGAACCCACACCATGTGGTCCCCTAAGCACCTGGCTACCATCTGCATCGAGGTAAACGCGGGTAAACGTTTTATCATCTTTGGCAGCGCAGAAGATTTGGGGAAGCTCCTCTTGAGGGCACCTGGAGAACCTGGCCTCCTCCTGACGGCCCTCAGGCAGACGGAAAGAGGGATCCTGGAAGGGAGCAGACACCACCATTCATAACAAGTGTCAGTAGAACTCAGTCATTTACCATAAAATAAATGTTAAGCACACAGTAGAGTATCTAATATCATTACAGGATATCATATAACCCACCAAAATTGTACAATGGCCCGCAGTGTTTTTTTTGTTTTGTTTTTATAATCCTGTCCGGACCTGGCCGTGCTGGGCTGATGACGGGAAGTTCAGGCTTTTCAGCTGGATTGTCGGGAATCTCCAAATCAGGTAAACAAATCGGACTTCTCGCAGGGAAATGTGCACAACACACGATTAAAGAGACTGGGTTGCAGCATCGTACAATTTCAACTCTGTCCAAGAGGCATTTGTGTACAAGTTGAGGTTCAATTCCCGACAGGGCCTGGTTTAAATGACCCTCTGTGGTCAGAGAGCTCCTCCGTCATGGAGGAGAAACAGGGAGCTGAGAATCAGGTTAGCCTGCAGGCTAACGAGCTACACACAACTCGGTTTCTATCTTTTTCTGTTTACATAACAACCATTTTCTGATAGCTACATACAAAAATAACGACATACATTAGAAATATAGCAAACCTCTCTTAAATTTGAAGTCTTAACCGACGGTTCATTTGTTTTTATCTGGCTAACACACTAGCTCGCTTAGCCAAACCAGCTAAACTCGCTAATGTTAGCAAGAGAGGCTGTTACAATCCGAGCCAAGAGGGGTTACTACTCCAGTCTTTCTGTAATTTCTGCCCTTTTGGTGGTTCATATTGGCACTTGTCTGTAATCGTGCTAGTTAATGTAGCCCTTGGGTAGAAATGATAACAAGTCTTCAGTTAGCTTTCATGTCTTTGGCTAGCTGCTTTGTGTTTTAGCAGCGTGAGAGCCCTGCCTGGGCATTGACATCTGTAACCGTGTTTACTGGTCAGGATACCTGATATTTGAGGGATGAGTATTCACAGTGATTGCCTCATTGCATTAACGTGCAGGTGTGTGTGCATCCTCTTTAATTGACTATGTTAATTTCACAGCTGGTCAATAAAGCTAGTTAATTGACAGGAGGTAAAAAATAAGGTTTGTAGTCAGTGTTTGCAACATTACTCACGCACAATAATTTTAGAGAGGCAGATGCTCTAATGAAGCTATGGAGGTTGGGGGTTACTGCCTGCATACAGAAAGGTACACCCACCTATGTGTCCCACCTTTTTCTCTCTGTACCAGGAGTTCATTCGAATTTTAAGTCTGCTAATTTAATGTAGTTCATTACCATTTATTTTGTTCCAAATATGGGTTACACCTTAAATCCCAATTAGCAGTAACACAATGCTCGTGACTTTCCTTTTGATTTTTTACAGGATTGAGTCCACTGTCCCGGTATGGGGGACATGAAGACCCCCGATTTTGATGACTTGCTGGCAGCATTTGATATTCCTGACATTGATGCCAAGGAGGCTATTCAGTCAGCCCCCGAAGAGGTGGAGGGACATCAGGGGTCAAGCGGTGGGCCTCTCACAAAATCAGGCGAGACTGGTGTTGGAGGGAGTTCAACCCTAAGAGCTTCCAGCCCAGCAACAGATTCACAGAGTGACCCCTCTATTGTTAGTGTAATTGTGAAGAATCGGGTGCGCACTGAAGCATTTGAGGGTGGTGATGTACCGGCATCAGAGCCACTCAACCACAATGGATTTGTGTCCTCAACTGGCCCTGCAAATCTTTCTCAGTCCCGAAGCCAGCCAAATGGGGAGCAGTGGCCACTGTGTACATCTAAAGTAAATTCAGAACAAGGATCTACTAACAATTCCAAACAGAGCAGCAACATATTCAATAAACTGAAGCCCCTGATGGCTCAAGGAGCTGGAGACTCTGTTGGACGGGCCAGAAAAATGCAGCTGTTACAGCAGCAGCACATGCAGCAGGAAACAGGTTTAGAGGGAGTTGACAAAGGAAAAGCAGCTGTTCTTCCAGGTGGAACGAGTGGAATGGCATCTCCATTTTTTCCTCCTCCTAAACCTTACTTACCGACTCCCACCTCAGTTCCTTCTTCTTCCCCTTCATCTTCCTCCCCTTCTGTCGGGTCCCGTGTTTCAGGTGCAATTGCTTCATCACCACTTGCTACAAGTTTAACTGAACCATTTAATGGAACTCACGGTTCAACCGGATTCAAGCGCATGGACTCAGAGGAGGAGGATTCAGATCCTGATTCTGGGGGTTCACTCGTAATCCAAGAAAGTCCAGGTTCTCCCACCTCCCCCAAACATTCACGCAGGCTAAAATCTCCCGCTGAGAGTTTAGAATCCCCATCGCTCCCCCACACAGCACCATTGTCCTCAGCTTCTTACCCCAAACCGGGGGATGTCCCCTTGGCCTCACCAGCATCCCCTCGTGCACAACAGAATTGGCTTTCGTCACCTGCTCAGGCAGGACATGGAAAGAGCCCCCCTACAGAAGAGCGGAACCCGGAGCACGTGATTGAGGAACGTGACTCACCAGAAAGTCCAGAGCCTGAGATTCCCAAGGCTTCCAATACTTTGCCTGCAGCTTCCAAGAAATCCTCCAGCCTGGCAGCGGCTGCTTCTTCTCCACCTACGGGCCTCCGAGAACCTAAGGAGGAAGAAGAGGAAATGGAGGTGGCCAAAGTATCAAATGAAGACACAGGCAATATGACTAACTCAGAAGGTCAGGAAAATGAACAAAAAGAGGAAGAAAGGATGGAGGTAGATGAAAATGATTCTACCCAGCCTCTGGCAAACCCCAACACTAGTGTGTCTGGCAGCACTGGATCCAATGTAGCTAATGCTGTCATTCCATCTAGGCCTCTTAAAGTCCGTATTAAGACCATTAAGACCCCCACAGGTAGCATCACACGAACAGTTACCCGTGTGGCTGGAAAAGGAGCAAATGCCAACACAAGCAAGGGCTTGGACACTGTAAAAGTTCAGCCAGGAGGTCGGAACATCCCTGCCAACAGAGCACGAAAAGTAGAACCCACAAGTGGTCGAATTGTGAAAGGTTCCAACATACCCATGTCCACCCTGGAGGCTAGCAGTGCCATGCTAGCTGCAGCAACCAAAGCTCAAAATAAAATTGCTCTCTCCTCAGACACAAGAGTTTCTGCCACTGCTGTCAGCATTACAAAAGCTGCCAACCTGCCTGTGACTCCTACGGTTGGTGGCATCAGTGTGCGCGCCACCACAGGGAGAACCAACGGAGCTGCTTCTAATGTCCACGTACCTTGCAAGCCAGCTTCTATTGTCAACAGCACAGGAGCTGTTATTTCCCGCAGTCAGTCAAGCCTGGTAGAGGCCTTCAACAAGATTCTTAACAGCAAGAATCTGCTGCCCAGCTACCGTCCGGATCTCTCTACACCACCACCACCAGAGTGGGGTCTCCCCATGCCACCTGCAGGATATCGCTGCTTGGAATGTGGCGACGCCTTTGCTCTGGAGCGTAGTCTGGCACGCCACTATGATAGGCGTTCATTAAGAATTGAGGTGACTTGTAACCACTGTGCAAAGCGCTTAGCTTTCTTTAATAAGTGCAGTCTGCTGCTGCATGCTCGGGAGCATAAAGAGAGAGGGTTGGTTATGCAGTGCTCCCATCTGGTCATGAGACCTGTCACCGTGGAACAGATGATTGGCCAGCAGGACACCACTCCAATTGGTATTACTCAGAACATTATTATCAAGTCTGTTTTAATATACAATAGTTGTAACTTGTTGAACACATGCTAATCAGCAGTTACATTGTGTTATGATATTGAATGTTCATTCTTTCTTTATGCTCCTAGGTATGCTCTCGCCATCACTATCTTCTCAGCCACTGTCAACCCCCTCTACCCAGTCGGGAACTCCCTCTGTCCCTTCCACCTCTAGTCCACTCAAGGACTCCCCTTCTCAAGGCACGGCTCCTTCTCAACTGAGTTCAGCTCGCCGTGGGCCCCAGAGCCCTCATGCCCTAATGCCTCTTCCCTGCAAGAAGGGAGAGGTCTTGCAGTACCATAATTTCAAATGTCCTGAATGTCAGGCTCAGTTTTCCAGCAAGGCAGAGCTAGTTGCCCACTTCCAGCAAATTAGAGCCACAACCAGTTCAGTAAGTAGCCAAGATATTTGGAAAAATTTGATGCTTTTTTGATTGCAATGTTGGTGGTTGTTCTTATTATTTTGTGCCACAAAATTCTGACCTATTATATGTTGTCTTTTTTTCATCAGACATGTATGCTTTGCTCTCCACCAATGATGCTCCCTAATGGATGCAGTGTCTCGGCTCATCAGCGGATCCATAAACACAAGGCTCCACACGTATGTCCTGAGTGTGGAGGCATTGCTCGTCAAGCCAGCTTTCAGACCCATCTAGAGGAGGCTTGTCTGCACTTTGCCAGACGCATTGGCTACAGGTCTTCATGTTTTTCTAAAAAAAAAAAAATCATTTTGAATGCTGGATGTTGTTTATCAATGTTTCATTAAACAACATATTGTGTTTGTGTTTTGAATGCTAGCAATGCACTTTTCCCCCCGACACAATATCAGGCTACAAAATTAGTTTGTATTTACAACATAGCAGATGCTTGCATAAAGCTGGGTGCAATGTTGCAATGATTAAATGCTTCATACCTTTTTTTTTTTTTTTTTTTTTTAAATAGATGTTCCAGCTGCCAGGTGGTGTTTGGTGGTCTGAACTCCATCAAGTCTCACATTCAGACTGCACATTGTGAGGTGTTCCACAAGTGTCCCAATTGTCCAATGGCCTTCAAATCAGCGTCCAGCGCCCAGGCTCACATCAGTACCCAGCACCCCACTCTCACCGCGGCACAGGCCAAGTATGCCCGAGGATATTTGCACACATGAAGAGATGTATAAACCACAGACAGGCACCTGGTTAAATTTTATGTATGATATAAGTGAAATTAAATACACTTCTACACATTTTATTGCACAATTACTGTTTATTTCCTACATTTAATATGTTAGAAATAAATAGCAGTGTTTTCCGTGGTGGTTAAAATGCAGTACAAGTTTATGTTTTTGTTGTTAATGTCTAGATTTTATTTTTGAGTTTGCTCCATATTAAGGATTTTCATCAGGAAAACATAACTCGTTTTTACTTACAACTTTACACTAACAGCTCATTGTGTGAATGTTTAATACGGTGGAAAGGCATCGCTTGGAAAAAAATTGCCTGCATTTTAAAATTCAACAGTTTTTTTCTAGAATGCATTTCCTCCTGTGTTTAACAAAAAAATACTTCCCTGTCCCTTAACTTGTACAATGCATGTGGTGGTCATAATTTTATTGTGAAACACAATAATAATGAAATATTTAAACGAAACATGATATTTGGATGATTTGAAATGGTCTGCATTTAGTAATGTTATGTGTTTTGAAATTCTTATTGTCATGCACCTGAATTACTTCATTTCTTATCTATTTTCTCCTTCTGTACCTTCCTGTAGGATGATCTACAAGTGTGTGATGTGTGACACAGTCTTTACACAGAAGCCTTTGCTGTATATGCATTTTGACACTCATCTGGCCAAGCAGAAGGTCCATGTGTTCAAATGTCCAGATTGTACAAAATTATACGCTCAGAAGGGTTCGATGATGGAACACATCAAGGTTGGTGTCTGCAGTCATGTCGAGTATAGTTTAATTGTAAAACTACGTACCCGCACTGCCAAGGTGCAAACGTGTTCTGTAATAGTGTTGATCTCAGATTTTGCTTCAGTTTTGCCTTTTTGTGTTGCCCATTCTTTGCATTTCCCTCAAAAGAATGTGGTGTCAACAAAGGCATACAGTAAAGTCTTGGTTTGGCAATTACCAGATAAGTGCAGTGTTATTTTGAACGAAGCCATAGACCAAGCACACAGTTCATTTTAGGCTAAATGATTTGTCAACTGATGTCTTGCATCATATTGTAGTTGATCTTATTCTACTTGCTTCCTACTCAGACTGCTCATAGGGGCCTGTCAGGCAAAACAGAAGCTCCACCTATTGCCTCACCGCCTGTGTCGGCAGCAAGTGCTAACTCTGGCTCAAGACCTAAACCGTCAGGAGTAACTGTTGGCTTTGAGGACTGTGCCCAGGCGGGTGAAGAAGAGGAGAAAGAAGAGGATGGGGAGGAGAAAGAGGAAGAGGATGATGACGATGATGACAATGAGGAAGAAGAACAGCCCAGTTCTCCAGAGAGTGAAAGCATGGAATGGAGGTGCAAAGAGTGCAAGACTCGCTACTCTGAGAGAGATGAATACATAGAGCACATGAAGAAGGAACATGGAACGGTAAATACACACCACAAGGGGGTATCAGTGTTAGATGATTTTATTTGGGGGAGGGGGATTTAGAGTTAATGATGGGGTCTCTGTTTTCTATAAATGTAAGTGGATTTTGTGGTCGAAAATATGAATGAGTAGCCACACATGCACTCATATTGCTATTTTAATGGTAAAGGTTATGCTGATTGATACAAGTGTGTATTATGGAGTGAAATGTTCTGCTGTCTGATTATTCTAGTCAATGAAGAAATTCCCGTGTCAGATGTGTGAGCGCTCCTTTAGCTCGGCCAACAGTCTGCGTCGCCACGTCCGTGTAACTCATGAGGGTGTCAAGAGATCCTTCCACTGCCAGTGAGTATACACAAACGATGGAACAACTGATTTGATCATTATCGTTTACCTATTTTAAAAAGAACATGAACTTCACTGATCCTCACAGCAACCTCAGAAGTCAAAAACAGGGCTTAAAGTATTCCAGCACCGTGCCGGAACTCCGGCGTGCGGCCGTGAGGGAAAAAGATATATATTTTAGAGCTTGCACATGCGGTTTAATATTTTCGAGCCAATTTATTTCCCCATCCAATCATATGAGAGGAACGCAGCTTTAACTAACGTTACAAGCCTATCTGAAGCAGAGAAGGGCGGGTCCTTGCAACACGGTATGATTGACACCCATACGTCAATGTCACGTTAGCGTTGTCGGAGAAAAAAAATGGAGCGCAATTTTATGAAGCCTGGGGATGATGTCCTAGCAATAGATAAATGACTCAAAAATAAATGGCGCTGGGCGTGTATTAAAGCAAGTAGAGATGGCGAGCCTTTTGCTCCAAGGAGTTCACGGACAGACCCGGAGCTGTGAGGAGGGGCGGAGCCTCATCCAAATAGGGTCCGATGACTATATTAGGTCCCAACTTTCAAAAACCCATAAGAACACAGCAATATTTTGCTTATTTAGCAAACAGCTCGGGAAAAGGGGGTGTAATAGCTCAGTAGAAAAGTGCAGGTTTAAGGCAAATAAACTCTGCAGTAGTATCCAAGCGCCGGATACCCACACATTAATTCTGACCAATTGAAAAGCCGTTTAGTACATATGTTTGGTGGCAAATCTGGCCAATGAGTGATGTATATGTTGTCACGTGACGGCATTATGGTTAGTTTCAAGTGGTCCGCACCACTTGGTACTCAGTTCTACAAATTCTACAATGTATCATTTGTTGCCCTTGGTGCGGACCGAACCACATACATGAAAGCACCCTGACTCCGGTCCGCTGCCTGTGCACGACATTGCCAGGAGCAACTGTTACAGACCGTGTCTGCGATTTAAAAATACGTTTGTGCACATTTATAACATGATTTGTTATACAACTCAGAAAAAAAATTTAAGTGAAAATGGCCTTGATTTCACTTCTAATCTTCAGTTTAGCAAATCTGTTTTTTAGTACTTTGAGCAGTTGCTATTTAAGCACTTTAAGCACTTGCTATTGTTTAACAGTTTTTAAAGCACTTTAAGCTCTTGTTACTATATTTTTTTACTTTAACCCCTGAGTAAGTCCTTCAAATAAAAAAGCCCCCCCTCAAAAAAAGTTCAGGCTCTGGATTTTTTTTACTTTTTTTACTTTAAGAAATGTCCTCCTCAAAAATGTTTAATTTCAGGTACTGTACAGAGGGCAAGCGAACATTCAGCAGTCGACTGATTTTGGAGAAACACATCAGAGTCAGACATGGCATCCGCGCCAGACAGTCCCAAGACAGACAGGTAAGAAGAACTACTCCTGTACCATGGTGAATATAACTAGGCTGTATATGGAAGCATACAGTTGTTAATTCTGACCATCTGATTACTTGGAAATATTTGTACACTTATTGTATCTGGTAACAGATGACGTGGTAAAAACTAAATAAATTTAAAAAATATATTTTGTGCAGTGCCACATATGGAAGAAAATGAGCTCCTTCTTCTATAAATGAAACATTTGGGTTCAGTTCTAGAGCAATAGAGCCCAGGGTCTGTGAAACACAGAAGCATCAGATACATGCTCAAAAATGGTTGTAACTAGCATTTTCACTTGACCAAAATATGACACGGGAATTTCTTCATTGACTAGAATTGTATTTTAATGCTAGATTCAAGTAATTAATGCAATACTGATTCAGGAACACATCATCTAATGATTAGGTAGCTTATAGTCTAGGAGATGTTTAGCACACCTTTGGTTGTCTGTTTTTTGTATCTTCAGGTTGCAAGATTATTATTAAAGGATAATGTATTTGTTTTTTTTTTCTTTTAGCAGTGTAAAATTCTAAAAAGAATATAATAATGACACGGTAAAATCCAGGAAGGTGTACAGTACTGCACAGCTAAAGTATCTGATGTGTTCTTTGTTGATATACATGTTTGAAAATAGGTTTAATGTTTTCTAATTGGCTTCTGTTGACTACAAAACCAATTCACTATATTGCGAAATATACTAAAACTGTTATGAAATACATACTGGCCCATAACTACAATGCATGTTTGCTTCAAATGAAGTTTTTGATGTTTTTCTCCACTTTTTCTCAACGGTTTATTTTAAAGCAACACGCACTCCGAGCCCTGTCATCACAAATAACATCACAGCTGTGTTTACCTATGGCTGTGATGTTTTTTGCAATTACTAATACTAATATTTTCAGTATTAAATTTCAGAATCCCCCAAACGCAAAGAAGCGCTCAGCTCCTGCTGATGGTGCGGGCAGTTCCTCTGAGATGGATTACGAAGGTGAAGCCTCTTCAGCTGTGGGCGGGGCCAACGCAACTGACACTGGAAGGGAGGAGACGGTGAGCCCAGCTAAAAGAACCCGGTCTTCTGAGAACCGGCCTGCGGAGGAAGAGGCGGATGACGGCACGTTCCGCTGTGTGCCGTGTGGCTTCAGCACACAGGACTGGGACGAGTTCCAGCGCCATATTCCCAGCCACTGTGACTCTGAAAACGCCTCCCTGCAGTGCCTGCAGTGTGGTGCCTGCTTCACTTCAGCTGGCTCTCTGAGTCGCCACCGCTTCATCACGCACCGTTTACGCCAAGACCAGCAGGACAGCCGCGGTGGGAGCACGTCGCCGGGCATGTCGCTGCAGGACGGATCCCCCTCGTCGCCCAAAGCAGGAGACGAGGGGGAGGGGGGCATGAGCTGCAGAGTGTGTGGCCGGCGCTTCGATAAAGCCTCGGACCTCAACACGCACTTTCGCACTCATGGCATGGCCTTCATCACAGCGCACAAGACAGACAAGCCTGTGTAAGGAGAGAGGAAGTGGTAATCGGGAACAGTGTGTGGGGGGAGGGACAGAGGGAGTGGTATACCTGCAGTGGAGAGGAAAGTCGCTGCAAACTGAACAGCTCTTTGGACCTTGTGTAACTCATTGACCAATCTGTGGAGTATGTGTGGAATTAGACTGATGGGGAGAGACGGTGGGTATTAGAAGCTGCCTATGTTTCCAAACTATCCAGCCTCACTTTGTTTCTGTGTTTATGCACCTGGGTTTCACTTCATCATTCATTCTAAGAGAGGACCTCAGCCATTAGACTCAAATGTCTACTTCACACAAAACGGTAAATAAAAGTACATAAGGTATTTGGGAAAGTAGGTTACATTTATTACATTTGAGCAGTAAACATTGAAAGTCAATGCTTTGAATAACTAATCAGAGGATCTGAAGACTGAAAAATATTTCATTGTCCTATACATTTGCACTTGATGACATCTACCTTTTGTGACAACGATGATAAACCATTGTCCATAAATTGTTGTTTGGAAAAAACAGACAACTCATTATCACATGATTTCCTTTTGTTTAATGATGATGCCAGGTGTTTGGTATCTGGACCAGAAAGTACACCCACAGAGACATTCACTCCTTTCACTCAGTTGTTACAGATAGAGCTGCTCATTTTAAGCGAAGGTCCGCTGTTCCCAAACCAGCTTGAATTCACAGAGCATTAAAGCATAAATAAGGGTGCTAGTGAAGGTCTTTTCCTCTTTGTATAAAACACTGACTTTTAGTAATAATTATATTGTATCAACATTGTATTATTGTTATTTATTTATATGAATCGTTCGTACTGATTGTGAGTCATTTGCTAACTTCCCAAGATTAAATATGGAAGAAAACGGTTACAAATGTGGATATGTTAATGTCAAAGAATGACATTCAGAAAAAGCATTCTGTGGATTTGTTAAGTAAAGAACACTTAAGGTAATAAGGGAGATAATGTTTGCAAACTACAAATGATTTTAAGGTCGGTGGTGCAAACAGGTCAACCATAGAAACCACTTGAGGACGGATTATGTCACAGTGGTTATAATTAAGATGTGTATAAATGCAGTACATTCATGGCTTGCTCTGGTTGTTTTGTTAGAAATAGTCTTTTGTATTTGTTTTTTTTCTCTCCCTTGCTGTTTTCCGATGGGAATGACGTGAAAGCATTGTTTCTGGTAAGGAGCCTGGTGTTTTTTTTTAATGAATTTATTTTAATTAAAAAGGAGACATTAAGTGTGATGTTTGCAGATGCATTTTATTATGTACAATTTTTTTTTCATTAATATTAGTCTTTTCTATCAAGTGTCTGTGCTCGTTACAAGCCACATTTCTTAAATGCATTATAAATAAATATTGTGGTCATGTGTGTGTGAATGTGTGTTTGTGTGTGTGTGTGTGTGTGTCTAACCTTAATTCACATGCTGTATGTCCTTTACATAAGGAGAAATCTAGATATCCATCATAGTCTGTGAAGAACCTGGGTCTGCCTGCTTCACTGCTGTACACATTGTGTCAGTTCTACTTTGTTTCTGAATAAAATGGCAAATTGTTACAGTCTAGCTGCTGGCCCTGTTTCAATAAATATCGGAGGTACATAAGCAAGATCAAATGTAAAATTGGAGACATTTATTAATGTATATGACAACTCTGTCACCTTACATATGACAACAGAACATAAGTGAATCTTGAGTAAAGTACAGCTTCAGATTTCTTTGTATGAATATTTACATAACATTAATGAAATTGATCAGATATCCAGGTTAGAAGAAGGTATGACTTTCTACAGTATTATTTTCTTGAGAAAACAGTCATATGTAATTCAATAGCAGCTTGCGTATGGGCAAAAGTGTTGGGATTTTCATGGTTGGAGTACCATGTTTGGGGAAGTACCTTTTCTTTTCCAGCATGACTGCGCCAGAGTGAACAAAGTAAGATCCATAAAGACATGGCTGCATGAGTTTGGTGTTGAAGAATTTGACTGGCCCAAACAGAGCCCTGACCTCAAACACATCCAGCATCTTTGGGACGAACTAGGACAGAGATTGTGAGCTAGGGCTTCTTGTCAACACCAGTGTCTGACCTCATAAATGCTCCTGAAGCACTTCACTGATTTCTTTGGGTTTTCCATCCTGCTGAACACTTTTCAGTTCTGATTCTTGCTGGCCCTTTGTTGCATTTGTGATGTCTGGCTTAGGATGGTGCACACCAATCATTAACTCATATATCAATGATCCAACAAGACCACCGACACAGGTGGCCACCAGAGGTACCCACCACCACCCGCCTCCAGCCCTGCCACAGAAAGAGAACATGTTTGGACAGGTTCTAACCAAATTTCAGAATTGGCTGACTGCCAATAAATATGAAAAAAAAAAACATGCAATGGTAAACCAGTTCATTACTTCAATTAAATACATCATTTGCATTTTGGTTAGCTGAACTATCTTTTTGAAATTGAAAATGAAATATATATGCCTGTATTCACACTTAACCGGACTTCCTAAATTTGCAACACAGATAGGTCAACATCAAAGTAATAAGCCAATTGCATGTTTGAAGTAATCATCTGCTGAATCACCCCATGGTCGATTGTGCATCCCTATGTAACACTGAAAAAGGTGACATACCTTTCAAAAGTTATTATAGGTCTCTGGGCGACATAGAATATGTTCATGAAGTTCTTTGCACAAAATCACTCTCACATAAAGAGCTCTCACCAGCTCAATTCTTTGACACTTTCAGTCCCTATAAAAATTAGCTTTATAAGGCCTCTGTCATTTTTAAATGTGTCTGATTGAGGTATGAACTCCGGAATTTTCTCTTTACTTTTTAAAATTTGCCCCTTAAACACTTAACCCCCTGAATTAACGACATAATTTCAGATGGATGCATTAAATGTAGTTTTGAGGTAAAATACGAAGGTCGGTTTCACAAATTAACGGCCAGTTCATTCAAATGAGTTTGGGACAAATTTAGCACATATTAAGTATGTTTTTTTTTCCATAGTGATATAGCACTCACACTGGTCTTGGAGTTGCTCTGTCCTGCGAATTTGATTGATTTCCCTGCTCCTGATTGAGCTCATCAGTTAATGAACTAAATATGCTGTACAGGGCGTTCTCCAGATGATCATCACAATAAAAGTTTTTTTGAGAACCATGCATTGTTGTTCTTTAATCTAAACTATTTTTATTTGTTTTAATTTTCTTTTACCCAAAATTTAAACATCACTTCACCCTTTGCATTGTGAGCTGACAACTGGAATAAGATTATTCGGACACTGCTGTTTTCCAGGGTTTGGGCTAGGCCCCTTATTCCCAGTGAAGATCAATCTTAATGGTTCAGCAGACCAAGACAGTTTGGACAATGCCATGTTCCAAATCTTGTGGAAAGCCTTCCAAGAAGAGTGGAGCTGTTACTGTTGCAAAGGGGGACCAACTTTTTATTAAAGTCTCTGTATTTGAATAAAATATCATTAAAATACCTGTTGGTGTTATGACATCCCAATACTTTTGTCCATTTGATGTATATTAATAAAGCAACACCTTTTTTCCTACTCTTGTAAAGGCTTCAGTTTAGACATACATAATTTAGTTGTGACATTATGTGCTTGTGTGACAGACTGACCTGAAGACTTCATCACCCCAGCCAGCAATGTAGCTGAAGACTCTGGGCCCGAGGTCTCGAGCGGGGTTTATGGCATAGCCGCTGTTTGAGCCCATTGAGATGCCTATTACCATCACGACTGCTCCCACCAGAACAGGCTCCAGGCCAGGAGGGGCTGGAGTGTTACAGCCATCACCCAGTGCCAGAACACACACTAGCAGAGCTGCTGTGCCAATGACCTGAGGAGCATGTTCATGATTAATCATCTTTCTGATATGGCAGACACAACATGGGGCAGTGGTAGGCAAACTGATATAATGTTGTCGTGATTTATTATATCACAGTTGGCTTTCCAGCTTTCCAGAGAATGTCTTGGGTGTCTCAGGTATAAAAACAAAAAACACTCCACATGGAATGAATGAATGAATGAATGAATGAATGAATGAATGAATGAATGAATGAATGTATGAATGAATGAATGAATGAGTAAGTAAGTAAGTAATTAAATAAATACATAAATAAATAAACAAACAAATAAACAAATAAATACATAAAAACATAAATAAATAAGGAAAGCCTGTAACAACAACAGCCAGTGAGATTTAGCTACATGAAATGTATAGTAACAAATAGCAGATTACATATAAGTCACCCTAATATCACTTACAGACACTAACACAGTTGTAAAATAATAAAAAAAAACTAAGAACTAAGCCACAGAAAAACAAACGTCCCTCACTCATAAGCCGCATTACTGCATATTTTTCTGCCGCACGCATCTAGTTTGCCCATGTTGTCCATAAGTACAATGCAAATAGTGTAAGTCGAGTAGAAGTGGGAGTGAGAGCAAGCGTCGTGAACATGAAACATCTTATGTCGAGAAAGTTGACCCGAGGACCCCCTGTATACCAGTGCAGTGGTGATAAATAATAGCATCACTGCAGTCATGTAAAAGATGCACAGAAATGTGATTTGGAAAATTTGCAGAAAGTCTTACCTGATCTGCTATTCCTCCCCATAAACTCAAATACTCCGCAGGGTAGGTAGAGAATATACCTGCTGTAGCAGTGGCACCACTAACTGTGAGGTGCCCCCCCGTGTAATGCGTTATGGCATCTAGATAAGAAGTGCAGACATAGCAGTTAGACATGCAGCTGGAACAAGCGTTCCATTGTGTTTACAATTATTTTTCTAAGAGTAATTTATTCTCTTTTCTTTCACCATAATATTGCAGAGCGACAGTAGCTGCAGCCAGGAAGGCACCAAAAATCTGTGAGAAGACATAGAGTGGAAGTCGAGTCCATGAGAACCTGCCCAGGAAACACAGACTGAGGGACACAGCCGGGTTCAGGTGGGCACCTAAAACAGAAGATATGAGGAGAGTTTTTCCTTGGACTGAAGCTATCCCTGTACTAATGCAAAAAACGATGCAAAAATAATTAGCATCAATGTTCTTGACTGGACATAATACCTGTCAGTACCTCCACCTGCAGGACAGGAGGAAAACAGGTGTGAGGCGGCGTTTAACAAAACATTGCTTAAAGGACTGACGCCTCACCACCTGTCCTCTGGGCAATATTTATGCATTATATGCAGTTTACCAAATGGCAGCCTTAATAATTAGGCTTTAGCTCCTTCAACAAATAGAATCAGTTTGATATAGACCAAAACAGAGGATTGAAAAAAGCCTGAGCTATCATGCTAATGCGGAACTAAACGTTGGGCTACATAGAAAGAGGGATACTCAAATGAGGACACAAGTAACACAGATGAGGAGCAAAGTTGTGTCTCAAATGGTTTGGTACACCCAGTATGGTGCACCATGCTTCATCACACAATCGGTATATAATATGTCTAACAAAGAGCCTTTGGTGACTCTGCAATGTGGGGAAAATAATGAGCACATTGGACACTATATTGGTGTAGAAACTACACATACGTCACATAGCATACTATAGAGGAAGGAGCCAAGACATTTTGGTCCAACATTTTCTTTGCTTTATTTTGCTAATCAATATATGTTGCCCCACCATCTTTAAAGGGGTGGCCCCACCTCAGTCTGCAGATAAAAGAACAGATGTTTAAACAAAATCCCCATTGAGGTTTAAACTCTCTCTCTGCTCAGCCAACTGAGACAAACATAAGTTAGACCCAAATGAAAGCAGTAAATAGATGCACAATATGCCTGTGTAAAGCAATGTATTTATTTTGTGTATATTATTATGAAACAAAGAATAAAATATAATATAAATAATACAGAAAATATTTTTCATACTGCATGTTCCTGTCAATTACCCAGTCCATCTTTCCATCCATCTATCAGTCAGTCAATCAGTTTATCTATCTGACTCTTTAAATGGTCTAATGATTTTTCTCTATGCTGGAAAAAGCACCAAAAAAAGGGTTATAAGACAAAACGCTTTCATGTTTGTATTATATAAAACCCCTTTTACTAAGAGCTTATCGATCAGTTACCCGAAACTCCTCTCGACACATAGATTCCAAATGTAGTGCCGAGTGCAAATCCAAGATTGATTGACAGGTATTCTCCTTTAGTGTTCTCAGAAGTGGTCACCTGAGCAACAGATCCACACCCAAACAGCTGCAATGGGAAGACACAAGTTAATTCACTTTGAAATGCTTAAAATCAGTTCTGTGTGCGAAATGTGAAGATGTTGAACCTAAATCAGTAAATTAGGAGTATCAGAATCTGAATGTAAACACACCACAGTAAAACACACAGTGTGAACTTTGCATTGAATTTATTTAACAGGTGACGCAGTGGGCAGCTAGGAACAGTGTGGGGATGGGTGCCTTGCTCAAAGGATTCAAACCCACATCCTTCTGATCGCAGGGGCAATTCCCTGAACTAAAGGACACCAGCTGCTGAATATGAGAATGTGAATGTGACTGTAGTCATGAGAGTACTAAATGTAAAAACTGACCATAGATAAGCTGTCTTTGACATTTCATGCCTATAACTGTTGATTACTATGTAAACATTAATAAAATAATAATAAAGCACTCATCACTTTTGGTTCTCTGCATCCAAAAGATATAAGATAAACATTAAACCCTTACAAACTGAATCCTCCTCGTCGACTGTCTACATTCTATAGTCTACACTCCTTTCCTAAATCATTGAAGCATTTAAGTGTCTTCATATGTCTTAGCTTGTTTTTGTTTTAAATCAAATTGACGTCCTTTCAAAAACTGGATTGGGCATTGCATTACTAATATCTAATATTTAATGACACCCTTTAATAGAGACATCAGTATTATACTGACAATTATTATTTGTATAAAAACAGGTACTGAATTGTTGCAGTAGATCATTAACCTAGCCCTGAGTTTGAAGCGGAGAACCTTTACTTTCTCCTCTTTACTTCCTATGTTTTTGACCGTTCAAAGTCTTCAGTGAAGCAGTATCTCCTGACTTAGGCAGGAATTGTCCACAATCGATTACAACATAGATTATATAATTAAGAATCCAGGTTGGCGTTAAAATTAATTGCGGCTCATAAAGAAACAATAACAGAAGAAAACCTTGCTATATTACTAGTACATGCCTAAATTAGGAGACAGAACCCCTATACTTGCAAAAGTACTAGGATGACAACTGAAAGCGTAATAAAGGCTGTGAAACCTTACTGGATAAATGAGGAGTACAGACTTACTATCAAAACATACACTCCAAGAAATTCAGCGAGGCATTCTCTGACCAGACAACTCCTGATGCGGCATTTTGACAGAAGTCGGTCCATTCTGTAGTCGAGGGTTTTGAGGCTTGTTGTGAGTCCACTACAGTAGAGTCAGACAACTTGTGCATTCCCCACTCCAAACAGTCCACAGACAGACTGAAACAAGCTTGATCAGCACTTACTCATTTACTACACTGCAAACACTCTTACTGGTGATCAGTGCTTCTAATTGACAAGCTCTAAGTCCTTACACACGCAATAATCCCTGTTGTGCCATGATCATGTTGCGTGAAGTCTGTTTGTGTGTATGCAGTTGTTACAAAGGTATATTGCACCTAACAGCTATTTGGTGCCATAAAATGATCATAGATTACTGTTTCTAAGAAACACTGCAGATGAACCCCCAGATAACACAAATAATAAAATAATAATAATAAAATACGTAGAAGACAAGTGAAGTATAAAACAGCAATTCTAGTGATGAAGATATCCTTTGTTTATCAGTGAGATAATCTGGGTGTACATTTGTTGCATATTCTTTATATAATGGAGCTGATACAATATCGCCCTGGAAAGGAATTATTAAATCAATGTATTTTCATCCTGATGGTCAGTAAATGATTAGTAAATAAGTAAACGTGTGAACGATCACACTCGTCACAGTTAAAATCCACATAACCTCCAAATCATGCTGCTACTGATATACAGATATAACATGTCTGTTTTAATCAAGCTGTCTAGGCTTTTGTTTATGTTTTGCGTGCTCTTGTATGTCACATTTTCTCAAACTGATCCAGGAATGCTCCACCAACAAATACATTCTTTTGTAGAATGAAGGAATTAATTCATCTGTCGGTCAATTTCGTAGTGCGTTCATTAGGGATGAGTGAGTACAGCATTATCTGTATCTGTATCTGTATCTGTTTACCAGATGAATTATCTGTATCTGTATCTGTACTCGGACT
>JBBKCR010000134.1:3706549-3721392 GCA_037577295.1 Ladigesia roloffi | reverse complement strand
TCTCTTTCTCTCTCTCCCTCTCTCGCTCTCTCTCTCTCTCACACCGTTCTCTGCCGCAGGGCTGCAGCACACAAAGGTGGGTGAAGGCTCCTGTGCATTCTAGGCCACAAGATGTGTCAGGCCCAATTGTCATGTGGCCCATTTCTTCTTCCATGTGTTTCCTGGCAGCGGCACATGGCTATCCTCCATTCCTTTTTTTGTCTTCTGTTGCAAAACTGTAATGTGTTATTTATTACTTGTTACTGTCATTTCAAAGTTATTTGTTACATTTCAATATTACTGTGGGGTGGGGGTAGCTCAGTGGGTAAGACACTTGCCTCTTGACCATGAGGTCCAGGTTCGAGTCCTACCCCCAGCACCACCACTGGGTCCCTGAGCAAGACCCTTAACCCCAAGTTAAGGGTCTTGCTCCAGGGAAACTGTCCCCTGTAGTTAGGAATGGAAGTCGCTTTGGATAAAAGGCGTCTGCTAGATGCCATAAATGTACTGTATTTAAAATGTAAGGCATTACTCTACCATTGCATTACTTTTAAGTTACTCTCGCCAAAATAACTGGAAATATGGATTTGGCCATGTAAATATAGCTCATGACGCTCAATTAGTTCATAACACATCCAGTGGAAGGTGACAGTGCTATCCGATGTTAGATCAGTTGCAGGTTCACTCATTTCTAGGGTGCCCAGATTTGGGATTGTGAGGAAGAGGACGCCTTAGCGGGACTTTCTTTACCACCTGGGCTGGGGTGATAGATGTTAGATGTTTAATGCGCGTCTCCGGCCAACGGCCATTCTGGACTTTTAGGTTATGAGAAATGCCCGCGTCGTGACGAATGTTCAGGCGGCTCAAAATCCCAAAGGATTCTAAAATTCCTGCCAGATGTGGGATGCAGGTCTCAAAAACAGGACATGTCCGAGAAAAAGAGGACATCCCCCTACTGTTCTTTCTGTCTGACAACAAAAAGTGAAACGTTTTGCATGGACGTTTCTCCTCTCCTGATCTTGCAGTGATTTTGACAAATTTATATGAGAGAGAGAAAAAAAATCTTTCGGGTTTAAAAATGCATTGCGTTACAGCAAAAAGCAATGCATTACAGTAATTAGTTGCTTTTGTAATGCGTTACTCCCAACACCCTATATATGTATCGGCACTTACTTTCCAGAGACTGTGTTGTCTGTATTGAACTGTATCCATTCTGTAGATAAAAACACAAATGAAATACAGATTTACAAAAATAAACAGATTTTACAGAATAAAAGTAACCATCAAATATTCATGCCAAATTTTACCAACTAATTCATGACCATCAGACCTTACCTTTGGCTGCAGGTCTTTCTGTGGGGAGGATGAGACGGAGGGAGGATAGTGCCGTGTCTGGCTTGTCCTCTGTTCATACAGCTCCATCTGAGTGGAGTTGGACAGGGTTGGGGCCTGCTCACTACAAAAAAGAATTATTAGTATATGCTGTATTGTACACATGAATCTTTTGCATCAGGTATGTCAGAAACTTTTTAAAAAATCTATATATATGCAGAAAGTGTGAAACCTGTTAGCACAGATGCTGTTCTGAGATTGATTTCCTGGTGTAGTAGTAGAGACTGCTGCTGTGGTCTCATACTCAGGTTCGGAGCCAAACTGTAGCGCACCAAACTGTAAGTTGAGTCCGGATATATCTGCTGAACCTGGCATCTCCACGGCTAAAGCAGGAATCTGTCATTACAGAGAACATTTTAGTGTAAGTGATGCAAACCAAAAGTTATCTGAAAAAATGAGCCACTTATTTGTGATCAAAGTCAAGAGAGTTTGTTTCAAAACACTGGCCTTTGAAGTAATCATGGTAACACAGGTACCCTGACTACCCTCCACCATGTATACAAAAATAGCATGGTGTATCCTAATAATTTTGCTAATTGCAAAATGTTATAGGATTATGCATAATCACACAAATTACTAACCTTTGTGGCAATTGAGGTTCTTTTCTTCTGCTGTTTGAGCTTATGCTGCTGTAGGGGTAGGGGACTAGAGGCCAGGGGCTCAGCAGGTCCTGGAGACATCTGTTGGCTTTGGCCAGCAACTGAAGATTTCGGGAGAGGGGTAGACACAGTCTGGGCCAATGAAGCAGAGGGAGTGGACTGAGAAGGTAAGGAAGGGGCAGTCGATGGAGGAGGAGCTTTGTCCTGCAGGAAGGCATCTATCATAGAAGAGGCAGTGGAGGTGGGTTGGTAGGGCTGCCGCTTTGTAAAGGGACCATGTACCAGGGGATCTGTCTGAGGTTTCATTTCTAGAGTGAGGAAAATGGATGATTTTAATTTAAGACAATATATGAAAGCAACTGCTTTTAAGGTATAAGTACAAATATCCAGACTACCACTTTAATTAATTGAGTTACCGTACGGATGATAATTTTGCATTTTGCAAGTGGAGGAAAAAAAAACTATACAAAGCTCTGCTATACTTGTTTTTTCAGTTTAGGATCATTTCAGCATTCTTCCACAATTGTTTGTACCAAGGCGGTTTAGTGTAGTAAGGATTACAAAATCAAGGCTTTACTCTCAGATTTCTTACCATATTGCCCCAGTGTAGCAGGGTTGGTGTCCCACGTAGATGGGCCTGTGTTGGGAGGTCCACTCTGGGAGTGCTGAGCCGCCAGCTGAGCCAGAGCCTGGGCCGTCTTAAACTGTTCCAGAAACTGCGAACCACTGGTGGAGTTGCCACTACTGCCTTTTGTTTCTCCAACCTCGCCAAAACCCTTACTGAGCATGCTCACCTGAAGAGACAAATTCTGAAACTTAAGTAAAAGTTTTACAGGTAATGAACAATGGTTTTTACTGAGTTTGTAAAACATTTGAAATGGTTTGGCCAAGCAAATCTTTTTTTTAAACTGTTACTTTGGTTATTTCTTTATTACTCCAAATCTAGCATACCTTAAAATACACCTTTACCTGGCCTGATAGAATGTTACTTGGTTAAATCAGTTTTAAAATTCCTCTCACCATACTGTGTTGACTGTAGGCGGTGTTGGAGGAGGGCTGGGACAACGGAACAGGCTGTTTGGAGTTGTTGAATACCAGAGACTGAGACAGAGATGAGGGCTGAGGGGCCTCCAGTGGAGTTGGCTCCGACTCAGAAGAGGAGGTAGGGGGTGTCTTGCCCAGTAACACAGCCAAATCAATCCTGTGATGGAGTTGGAAAAAGTTACAAGCTTAACAATGTCTTGATCAATCGGAGGACTAATGTGCCATGATACAATTCAATGGTGTCACGATTCACCCTCCTCACACCCCGACGCGAGTTCGTGAACGTAAATGTCAAAATTTCAGTTTGTATCGTATATCGTTAAAGCCCTATTCAGCATAAATATACCTTCCTATATTTGCAAGCTACACCTGCCATGTTAACCAATGCTCTCCAATACACTGAAACTAGATTCTGGATTGTGTATTGATAAGCTAGATGGTCCCTTTCCTCTTTAACAAAGAGGACATGGTGTTAATGAAAATGTTTCAAAGTATAATTCATCATACTAAATTACAGTTTTCCACTTCAGAGTATGTAGTGTTTCTGGATCATGTTTATTTGCTTTTTCTCTCCTTAGACGTTGTATTAATTTGCATCTGTGCTTTAGTCACTGAGCACAAGGACTTCCTGCCCTGATAGGTGAAAGTTCAGCACATTCTCCTGCTCTACAACACCAACTTAATTGTTGAGGCTGAGCAATTAATTACTCATGGAACCTCACCAAACAGTGCTAGACACTAGCACCCTAGGATCAAGACTGTGATTTAGTAAATTGGGCAAAGGCCAATTAAAGCTAATTTAGATTTAACCAGAGTTTATGATGGCAGTCTTCAAACACATTCCCAGCGTAGTCCTGATACCACTACATCAGCAACTTAAATTGGCATGTGTCAACCACTACTGCAGATTGACTATTCTCTGCACTCCACACTCTTACATGTAGAACTGTCTAAGAGATGAGATTTCAGTCACATACCTCTGCCCAGCAGTTATGGTGACATTCTCTTGTGGCATAGGAATCGAAGCCACACTGGAGGCAGTGAATATCTTCGTCTCTGACAACTTCAGGCACATCAAAGCAAAAGAAAATAATACGTAATTATTATGCCAATTTACAATATAATTCTCCTAATATAATGTTTTTTTACTTACATCCTCATTCCAGTCTTCAGTACCCCACTCTTCTGTAGCAGTTCTCCAAGCACCTGACATAGATCAGAGAAGTTTATGTAAGGGACAGATGTACCGGAGTAGAAAAAAAAAAAAGATTTGTCACATTCACCTAGGAACACGCCATACTTACCAGGAGCAGAATCAAACTTTTGGGGGTAATTTGTTCCTTTTCCTCCAGTAAACTCAAGCCCTGGAGGAAAACCATAAATCACTTTCCTTAGAGACCCACTGATCTAAAACAGGTTTTGCAACAGATCAAGTTGAAAGTGCAATTAGGTGTCAAAGGACCCATAAGATTTAAGATGCCCGAGTCACTAAACTTCTCAAAAGCATACATATATAAAACACAAATATATACATACAGACAGATTTTTTTTTATGTTTCAGCTATTTAACTGCCATGCAATTGTTGCTGGGGCTTTTCAAATGACTACTAGTGAGAGAAGACTAAACAGAATAAAGTTATTTGTGTTGAGGTAAAAAAAAAAAAAAGCATATTGTAAGTGGTACACACTGGCTCCATCTTCTGGTTCCAGGCTGCCCGTGTTGCTCCAAGTGTTGCCTCCGGCATAGCTTTCCTCTGTCTGGGCTGGCTCAGCATAGTCCGCTGGGTTAAATGTACTAAACAGGAGAGGCAAGTGGGGGAAAGAGACATTATTGTAGATTAAAGTGACAAAAATAAATAATAAAAAAAACAAACAGAATGGTGGAGTGGACAGAAATATTGAACAAAACCCATCTTCATACACATGCACATCTGAAGATGCTAGCAAGTTGTAAAAATATAGTGGTCACAAAGTGACAAATGAAGGTACATATATTGAAATCTTGAACACCATTAACCTGCAGCATGAAATGTCTAAATACACATCTAAATCCAGTATAAGCTTTGTGAATATTCAACAAAATACACACAAAAACCACTGCTTCTCATTACAGGGTACTCGGTCTGAAGAGTAAAATTGCCCCTCTTAAAAAAAAACAATACTCAAAATTAGAAACTCTTCAAAGTAAAGCAAGGATATTACACAAAATGAGACTCTAAAATACTCAGAATGCAAGGGAACACTGTTTAATAATTGACTAACCAGTTCTCCACATCCTTTTAATGTGTGATTGTAATTAGACTAAGGTGCACCCATTACTGACACAGGCATTTATTTACAATGGCATTTGGTAGACACTCTTATCAAGGCACAACTTCCATGAATAAGGAATAGTAAGACAACATGGGGAATAAAATTACTTTGTTGTGACAAGTGAAATTATAAGATCTCCCCTTCTGGGTGTTTGCAGAAAATCAACAAACCTCAGACAGTATTGTTTAAACTCTAATAGACAACAATCAGTTTAGTATTAAGTGTCAGTTTAAAGTTCTATAAACCTACTCCTATATTCCGAATAAATATATAAAATATTTCACCAAATATGAACTGTAAATTATTCAGCTACAATTAATTGGGCAGAAAATAACGGATTATGAATTAACCCTTAAAAATTTTTAGTTTTTTTGGAGTGATTGAAAACAGAGTATCTACCTTAAAAATAAAACACCACAAAGTAGTACAGACATTAAACACAAAGTGTTTAACCCTTTAAGCACTTGTTGTTTTTTTTTTTAAATACTGGATTTTTACATCAATATTTCAAAAGCTTGTGGCTTAAAATTCTCTTGTAGTTTGCATATTATGAAGTCATGAAGTGGCAGACATGTTAAATTTCATTATATTCAGGAAACAGCTGATATTGAACTGATGTTTGGATGTTGTTTTCTTTCTTTTTATCTTTGTCTTTTTATCATCATTCATAATGATCAGGAAAGAGGAAACCGACAATAAAACATAAGAAAGTAGTAAAATATTGCTACCAAGACGTCATCATGACTGAAACAGACTGTAGTTACATTTGTATTCCCTACCACTAGTTGGCAGACATGTAGTACTTTGATTCAAGAAATTTTTGTGCAGATAAATAGTGCTCTTCTGTTCTCAATTTGCCAGCCAGCATGTGGGATTTGTGTGGGGAAAAAAACACCAAATGGCTAATAAAATGTTGTGCAAATCTTCCCCTTCAGATTCAGAATCGGCGAATATCATTCGCAGGACATCATCAACGGACAACTTTTTATTAGTCATTTGGCGTTTTTTTTTCTCTAAGTTATCTAAAATCCCACATGCTTACACGCACACAGAACAGAAGGGCACTGTGTGTCTGATCCTGCGTCAATGACAAGGCTCGTTTCAACTGGATGATGGCGAAATTTTCATCTTGAATCAAAGTACTATATGTCTGCCGACTAGTGGTAGTAAATACAAATGCTACATTACATGAGATTTGTAAATACAGTCTGTTTTAGTCATGAATATGTCTTGTCGCAATCCTGCTACTTTGGAGCTTAAAGGGTTAAACCAGGTGTGGGGTTTTTGGGGGAATTAACATTGGTGACATGATAAAAAAAAAACAGGTACTCTGTGACAAAGATTACCATGGACAAAGGGAGGACTCATCCCTATGACAGTATAACACATACTTCAGAAAATCATATCTCAAATAAAACAAGTACAATCTTACCCCATGCCCTGAGCTGAAAACCTTCCACCTCTTCTACCCACACCACCTGCAGGATTCAGAGACACACTATCTAGATATGATGTAAAATGAGATGTTATAGAAGAGTATCCAGATATAAAACAACATTCAAATTAAAATGGTAGCACAAAAGGTACATGGTTCTAATTGTTGTTTTTTTTTCCTTTTGTTATAACTACCAAAAAAAAAAAAAAGCAATCTTCTGAACATACTAAGACTAACCTCTCCCTCTGCCTCTTCCCCGCCGGCCACGCTCGGTCCCTCTGCCTGCCACTCCACCTGCCTTTGCCCCATCCAGACCATTCTCCTGACCACGGACTACAAAGGGACAAGTAGTAAAGTCAGTTCATTTAAACAGGTGAGGATTTAAAAGAAAAAATAGAAAAAGTCGATGATACAAATATGAAAATATGAAACAATTTCAGGATAAACACACCAAGGCAGCAGCAGCATCTCTGGTGAAAAGGGGTGCAGTATTTCATTTAGCAATCGATATACTGACTGTGTTTTTTACTAAGCAGTATTAGTGTGACTCGACTAGAAGAGGACTGGATTACCTCGAGTGTAGCTAATGCTGTAGTCATCAATATCTATAATGATAAACAGTGCTTTGGAAAAACATAGCAAATGATGTTGTCCTCTAGAGGTGTGAGTGGATACATAATCACCAGAAACCCATCTAAAAAATTTAAGCATAAATTAAGAGACAAGAGAGAGTAGGGCATACAGCAGGCTAACCAACTGGTATTTTTCAAATGAGATGTGTGATTAAAATTTTATTTGGAGCCATTCCTGAGTGGAAAAAAAGGTTTATAAAGTATAAAAAAGATGTTTGAAACTGAACTGCTCTCTACTGACAAACACCACTTTACGGTTTCATTAATTTTATCACCAGTTTTAAATCTGCAGAGATTTTGAACCAGTTTAATAGATTTCAAAGCAAGCAAGATGGAAGGTGTGATAAACAATAAGTCATGTCTACAGACAACTTGAAAACCTTGCCTCAAATTAAAGGAGAGTAATCACTGAACACTCCATGTTGGTTGAGAGCTTGTGGTTTATTTTGTATGCAAAGAGGGTTCCCGTCACACAACATGTATGCAGTCTGCAGGATGGAACAAAGGTATATTGGAGACTCCCCAAACAAGGCGAAAAGAGTGCTGTGGTCAGATGAGACTAAAACAGAACAATAATATGTCTATGTCAAACATAACACCTCATTACGCTGAGAACACCATCCCCACAGTGAAGCATTGTAGGGGCAGCATCATGCGGTGCGGATGCTTTTCATCGACAGGGATTAGGAAAACAGTCAGAAACAAAGGAAAGATGGACGGTACAAAATATAGATTCTTGAGGGAAATCTGTTTGAGTCTTCGAGAGATTTGAGACTGGAAAAGTACAACAACTCTAAACACACTGCTAAAGCAATACTTCAATGTATTCAAGGGAAACAGGTAAATGCGCTGTGGCACATGTGGCTGTTAGACCTGACAGAAAATACAAACAGGTCCTGGAATGACCCGGTCAAAAATCCAAACTTTTAGCCTATTGAGAATCTCTGGGATGATTTAAACATCGTTGTACATAAGCAGTGTCCATTCAAGTTTTGCCATTAAGAATAGGCCAAATACCACTCTGGAAGTGCCAAGCTTGTGGAGCTGTATGCAAAGAGACTTGTCGATGCAAAAGTTGGCTATACAAATTAAGGCTGCAACAACTAATCGTTAAAATCGATAATTATCGACAATGAAATTCGTTGTCAACGAATGCAGTTATCGATTAGTTGGTTAGCTGCTCACGTCACTGGATTGTGACCACAAGTTGCACAAATACACAAAAATACACTCCAATGGAAGTTACAGAACCGTCTGCAGGAAAAAGCGCACACCCCATGTCCTCTAAGGCAGTGGTCCCCAACCCCCGGGCCACTGACTGGTACCGGGTCGTAGAGTCACGTGCTACCAGTCCGCGGGCTGCACAGAAAAATTACAATATTTCCTTTTTATTTACAATCAGAGACTAAACAATGTTATATTTGAAAAAAAAAAAAAAGACCAGATTTCTTATATTAAACCGGGTCATGATGGAATAAAGACCACTGATCTATGTATTAGATAGTTAAATAAAATTCTATCAGATCATTATTTTTTGCTTTAATCCATGCGAGTGGGTACCAGTCACAGTATTAGCTTTTTGCATTTCTGCAGTTTTTTTATAGTCCACTACAAAGCTTAATATCATTATCAGCATGTGAATTTAATAAGAGTACAATTGTTTTGCTTTTTATTTATTTAATTATATTTTGGATATTCTGAGATGTTTTACTGTTCAAAAACAAACTGTCTTTCATAAGGTTTAAAATGTCAAAATTAAAGATCATTAAACTCTATATATGGCTTTTGCATTTTTTACTTTTGCATTTTTTCACTTTTATACATACATAATACCCTGTTTTATGGTTTTGTAATGTTATAAGCAAAACATCATATTAAAGAAGAGTTTAGTTTTTATCCGATTAATCGAAAAAATAATTGCCCAACTAATCTAAAATCAAAATAATCGTTAGTTTCAGCCCTAGTTTAATTGTATTGTTATTGTCACGTTTTTTTGTTAGTTAAGTTTATATTTAAGTCATTAATCAATAAATGGCAAGTTAAGAAATTTTGTGTATCTATCTTTGTCTTATGTGTGTGATATTTTACCTCCAATAGAAGTTCAATTATTTGGCAAAAAAATATCGGCCAGCGGCTGACCCTGACTCCAAAATATCGGCATCGGCTACTGAAAAACCCATAAAGGTCGACCTCTATATATACATATATATATATATATATAGGCATATGCTTGTGTGTGTGCGTGTATTACATATGCGCACACACAGAGCCCCCAAACTGTCTATCTAAAAAAACTTAACTAAAAGTGAAAGTGAAGTGACGAGTAGCGAAAACTGAAAATTAAGACCAACAGAACAGCTGCTGCCATTCTCATGCACACCCTCCAACAGAACCTGGAGCGTTCCCTCCAACAGAACCAGGAGCGTTCCCTCCAACAGAACCTGGAGCGTTCCCTCCAACAGAACCTGGAGCGTTCCCTCCAACAGAACCAGGTGTGTTCTCTCGCTAACAGAACCAGGTGTGTTCTCTCGCTAACAGAAACAGGTGTGTTCTCTCGCTAACAGAAACAGGTGTGTTCTCTCGCTAACAGAACCAGATGTGTGACCAGGAAGACTTGCAACACCAGACTATAATCAGAGAAATCGTACTCTGTACCGACAGCACTAAGCAGTTCTAGCGGTTCTCCAGGTCCGTCTCACTGTCCTGTCTATCTGAATTCACGGTTCTGCTGAACACACACATCTCCTGAACCTGAACAGGCTTCATCATGATTTGTACGTTTGTCTGCAGGAGGCCGATCCCCGCAGGCGGTGCTTATCCGGTTAATTTAGGATGTTTTAAATAACGTTTTCATTTCAGAGCTGAAATCTCCATTCAAGGTTTACAGAAATACTTCTAACTTTGTGTTCACATCATCACAGCAGCGCTCACGCCGACAGAACAAATTCAGCCCAGCTGAAAAACAGGCATCAATGATTCCGACGCTGCCGTTTACAGAGCCATCATTTAAACTACATATTTATTTTACCACACTATCAGCCCCTCCGCAAAACACTTCAGCTACTGCTCTCTAAAGTCTGATCAAAACTGTGGGCAGACTTCAGACCGACACGTTACACACACACACACACACACACACACACACACGCTTTCCCCCACAGTTGTAACTGAACTCTTCATTAATGTTTAATAAAAATGTCTTTCTATGAAATCTGGAGAGAAAGCCAGTAATCAGATGTTTCTCTACATTTGTATTACGTTCAATCCAAACATGGCAAACAATAAAAAACACCATTCCTGTTCCAGTACGTGTTTTCTGGCAATATTTTGGTTGATTACTTTTTTTAATTGACATTCAAATGTTTAAAAACTCCTGCTGTTTCCATAACGGTATAAGAAACTTTTTAAATACTGAAAACACCCACTACTGTCCAAATAACATCACAGTTTCCAGCCCTGGCACTGGAAATCTACCTCCTCGTGTAGATCTGCTACACCTTCTCGAGCTAATTGACACCTTCAGAAGACCCTGATTGGCTGGATCAGGAAAGGGGCGGGGCCAATGTATTATATGCAATACTCCTGTCAATATCAATACTTATGTCAATATTATGCGCAAAAGAGAAAAACTCCAAACCACTATTAGTGTTAATTACTATTAACTGAGTCCTGAACTAAAATACTTAAGCAGCAATTCACTTTTCTACAGTACTTATATCCATATCTTTTACTGACCAGGGTTATGTGCATACAGTCTGGTGCATTTAGCACAGAGTATTTTCTCCAGAGTTCATATTAAACTGGATCTTGCTCTTCTCAGTGCATGTCTGTGCAGTTTTAACACAGTCAGTTTGCTCTGGGATTCTGATTAGACTCTGTCTCTCATCTGAAATGTGCAGAATGGTCTGGGTGAGATGGAGTGAAAGTGAAAGTCTTCGGGTTACAGTCTGAGTGTGAGTGGTCCTAAAGGAGCCCTGGTCCTGGTGTGTGTGTGTGTGAGAGAGAGAACAGGAGAAGAGTCTGACCTGCTGTGGGACGGTAGACAGCGTCACCCCCTGCGGTCGGATGGCTGCTGCTGCTCCGGCGGAGGAACTGAGCTGAGCCTGTGCCGGGGTCTGGATCTGGATCTGTGTCTGGTTCTGGGTGGGCGCTGGTCCCGGGGTCTGGATCTGGGTCTGGTTCTGGGCAGGCACTGGTCCCTGGGTCTGGATCTGGATCTGGTTCTGGGTGGGCAGTGGTCCCGAGGTCTGGATCTGGATCTGTGTCGGCGCCTGGAGCTGCAGAGGTTGGACCGGTGCTGACGTTTGGGCTGGGATCTGGACCGGCGTGCCCTGGGGCAGCGTGGCCATCAGCACTTGCTTGACGGGCCCATTAGAGGTCTGCACCAGCCTCTGGACACCCGTCCCCACCTTTACCTGTCCTTGCGCCGGCGAGGCCGCGTTCAGCACCGCGTTCCCCGAGACGATGGACATGCCAGGCCGCAGGGGGGTGCCCGTCATTAGGCGGGCGATGGTCACCTTCCCCGGTGAGCCCGCGCCCCCCCCAACGCTCTGCAGCACCTGGGCCTGGCCCTGGGGGCCCTTCAGGATCACGATTTTAGGGGCCGCCTGCCCCGTGGTCTGTTGTGTGACGGCAGAAAGCTGCTGGGGGGCGACCTGGGCCCCGGACACAGGAACTGCTAACGGGGAACCCAAAAGAACCGCGGTGGAGGCGCCGCCCCCGCCGGCCATGGGGAGAGATGTCTGAACCGGGACGGGAGCTGGAGCCACGGTCACTGTCTGGGCGAGGGAGACCTGGGCCACTGGCAGGGGAGCTGAGGGGGCGGCGGGCACTGGACCTGCCGGTACTGGGGCTGGGGGAGGGGGAGGGTCACTGAGGACAGGGACCCCGGTGTCTGAGGCCAGATCCGCAGGGGGCTCTACGTGGCCCAGGGCCAACTTCAGCGCCTCCTCCACTGGGTCCGAGGAGCCCTGGGAGAAGGCGTCCTCCGGCAGAGAGTCCAGGCTGAACAGCGGCGTGTCGTCAAACAGATCCATGATGGGATCTGCCATCTCGTCAAGAGTTTGTGGAACAAGGAATGCAGACACTGTCCGTCCAGACAGAGAGAAGATTACAAACACACGTCAGGAGGAGGGAGAAAGCACAACGACAAAACCTCCTATCTCAAAACAGGGAACTTCACAGCCTGAGGATAAAGGTGAAGAAGTTTAAGACCGTTTCCATTGGTCCAGTGTAAAGTGGGTTAATATTTCATTTTAACACTCTGGACCAATAGAAAAGGTCTTAAACTGCTTCACCTTTTTCCTGAATATAATAGCAATTAAAAATGACAAAAGTGGAGATACGAGGTTTGATCCCAACACAAATGAAGTATGAGTTGGAATGCACTTACATTCAAGTTGGTAAATCAAGTTCTCGGGTCATTTACCCTCCACTCTCCTGCAGAAGGGTGTGAGGGAAGGAGGTGGCGGCGAGGAGTGAGGCGAGGGAACCCCCCCCCTCTCCTCTCTTCTCTGGCCGGAGCTCGTCCACAGGAACGTCCTCTGAAGCGCTACAGAAGGTGAGGGAGGCTCTGGGAGGGAAAACATTTCAGACTTCAGAACTACATGATACATGTTTCACCTGAATTTACAAACCACTAAAGGAACAAAAAATACGATTCGACCAGGGCACCGCAGCTCATAACTTCTGATTAAGAATAGAGGTCGACCAATATTTAATTTTACCGATACCGATAGCTAGGTCGGTCCATACTTGCCGATAACCGATTAATTAACTGATAGTTTTTAAAAAGGATACTGGACAGAAAAAAAACTATATAAACTATATAAAAACACAACACTATGTAAAGTATTACTGAACTTTTTTACAAAAAACAAACAAAAGTACTGAATCATGAAAATGTGCTATATCAAATAAATATGAATATATTGATAAATATTGAGGTAAATTAAAGACGTGATTTCAAACTGAAACAATAATTAACCCCGGAAAATCTATCGCCATGGATTTTTGCCGATAACCGATAGTTCCAGGAATCAACTATTTGTGCAGATTAATCAGCAAAACCGATATATCGGTCGACCTCTAGTTAACTTGAACAAATTCTATCGGAGAGATGGGACGCGACCAATTCCATTCTAACCCAACTTTATACTCCAGAACCGCTCGCACCGGTTAAAGGCCTTAAAGACTCTCCAGCACAGAATTCTACTCCATTAAACACCAATGAATGAAGACATGAGCATTTCTGAGCTCTTCGGTTTAAAATCTCCTTTTTCTTTTGTCGTTTTTAAACCCAATGAAGGTGGAGAGGCACTGAGAGGCAGAAGTGGCTAAAAGAAAGATAATATGAATTTAACACATGAACAACATGATATAAAAAACTGAGAGGATGGACTCAGACTTTCAGACACAAAATATCTATGTGTGTGTTGTGGACCATCTGGTTCCATCCCCACCACAGTAACATATCCTGAGATCCCCTAGAATGAAGCTTCTTCCACCAAATCTTTCTGAACCCAGATCTCAGAGCTGAGGGGGGAAACTACAAGACCTGATCTTTAATAAGCAATCAATCCGAGATCAAACCACATTATGAGCCAAGAAATCATCAGAGCATCATCTAACAAAACTGACACTGGACACGTCTGGAGGAGCAAGGGAGAGGAGGAGAGGAGAAGGAGAGCTGGGAGAGGAGGAGAGCTGGGAGAGTAGGATAAGGAGAGGAAGAGGAGTAGAGGAAAAAAGCTGGGAGAGGAGGAGAGGAGGACAGGCTGTAGATGTGGAGCTGGAAGTTTTGGAAGCCTGTCGTCCTAAATAATGAAGGAGGATCCATTGAGGAGCTTTCTGTGATGTGGAGCTGGAGGAGAATCAGTTTGATAGTAAAGGATCTGAGGGAGATGAACAGTACAGGAGATGATGTGTATGTGGAGCTGAGAGACGATGAGAAGAACAGTTTAGAAGATGTGTATGTGGAGCTGAAAGAGAAGGAGAATAACAGTTCAGGAGGAGATGTGGAGCTGAGAGAGGAGGAGAAGAACAGTTTAGGAGGAGATTTATTTGTGGAGGAGAGAAAGAAGGAGAAGAACAGTTTAGGAGGAGATGTATTTCTGGAGGAGAAGCATTTGTGGAGGAGAGAGCTGAAGTTCCCCAGGAGCCTGCTGGGTGTTGAGAGCCTGTGAGTGTGATGTGGTGGTTTTTGTTTTGCTGCTTGTTGTTATTCATTTAATTGCTCCGGATCCGTATCCCGCCGGTCTGAGGACCCCGGTCCCGGTTCCGGTCCAATTATATTCTAGTTCTAGTACTGGTCCCGGTTCTTGTCCCAGTCCCGGTCTCGGTGTGTTATGGTTCTGTTTCTGTGTGAGAAACGCGCGTGCCGTCCGGACCAGGCCGCGAGCCTCTCCCGGGCCCGCCCCGGGGGGTCACGGCCCGGTTCGATCCGAGCCG